>JAENPR010001441.1:0-154436 GCA_018135685.1 Themeda triandra | reverse complement strand
TCAGAACTTCCATATTTGCACACGAGGTTTGTGCTGCCGCACGGAGGCTCGGATCTTGCTTGTGCATCCTACGGCTCTCGGCACCGGTTCCAGCACACCCGTACCCATGGTTAAGCCATTTGATGCCTCTCACCTCTCCACCATAGAGTTTTCCATCACCCGGAACTGTGAAGGGCCCATAACCATGGCTCCATGGCTCCAAAAGCGGCCATATTTGCACACGACCATGCTGCCGCATGGTCGGTTCAAACGTCCTATGGCTCCCGGCGAGTCAAGCATTCCCGTACGCCATGGTTAGGAGGTTTTGACACCTCGGCCTCTCTACCATAGCATTGCCATCGCTCGAGAGCCCCAAACGGCCCTTAACCTCGGCTCCACGGCTCCCGAGCGCCATATTTGCACACAAGACTTTCTTTGCCCGCACGGCCCGGTTCATCGTCCTACGGCTCCTCGCACCAAGTCAAGCACGCCCATGCACACCATGGTTAAGCATTTTGACACCTTTGCCTCTCCACCACGGTGTTTATTACCGCTGAGAACCACGATGGCCCTTAACCATGGCTCCACGGCTCTAGAAGCTGCCATATTTGCACACACACTATGCTACCGCCCGGGCGGTTCACTGCGTGTCCTATTGCTCTCTACACTAGGTCAAGCATGACCGTATGCCATAGTTAAGGCATTTTGACGCCTCTGGCCTCACTACCACAATGTTTGTCATCACCCGAGAGCCCGAACGGCCCTTAACAACAACTCCACGACTCCAGAACTTCCATATTTGCCCACACGACTGTGCTGCCGTACGGCCGGATCCTGTGCATCCTATGGCTCTCGGCACCGGGTCAAGCATGCCCGTACGCCATGGTTAAGCTATTTTGATGCCTCACCTTTCCCCACCATAGAGTTTTCCATCTCCGAGAGCACGAAGGGCCCTTAGCCATGGCTCCATGGCTCCAAAGCGCCATCTTTGCACACACAACATGTTGCCGCACGGTCGGTTCAACGCGTCCTATGGCTCCCGACAGGTCAAGCATGCCCGGTACGCCATGGTTAAGGCATTTTGACACCTCGGCCACTCTACCATAGCATTTGCCATGGCTCAAGAACGCCCTAACCTTGGCTCACGGCTCCGGCCCATAACCTTGGCTCACGGCTCCGCGTCCTACGGCTCACCATATTTGCATTTTGACACAGCCTCTCCCGGCACGGCATCCCTTAAACATGGCTCCATGACTCTAGAACTGCCATATTCGCACACACGACTATGCTACCGCCGGTTCTTGCGTGTCCTACGACTCTCGGCACTAGGTCAGCATGACCGTATGCCATGGCTAAGGCATTTGACACCTCTAGCCTCACCACCACAATGTTTGTCATCACCCGAGAGCCCGAACGGCCCTTAACAACAACTCCACGACTCGGACTTCCATATTTGCACACATATGACGTGCTGCCGCACGGCCCGGATCCTTGCATCCTACGGCTCTCGGCACGGGTCAAGCACGCCGTACCCCGTGGTTAAGCCATTTTGATACCTCTCACCTCTCCACCATAGAGTTTTCCATCACCCGAGCCTGAAGGGCCCTTAACCACGGCTCACGGCTCCAAAACTGCCATATTTGCACACACGAACATCTTTGCCCGCACGGCCGGTTCAACGCGTCCTATGGCTCCCGGCACCGAGTCAAGCATGCCCGTACGCCATGGTTAAGGCATTTTGACACCTCGGCCTCTCTACCATAGCGTTTGCCATCGCTCGAGAGCCTGAACGGCCCTTAACCTCGGCTCCACGGATCCAACTCGCCCATATTTGCACACACGAACTTTGCTGCCGCACGGCGGTTCCTATCGTCCTACGGCTCCTTCCACCAAGTCAAGCACGCCCATGCGCCATGGTTAAGGCGTTTTGAACACCTTTGGCCTCTCCACCACCGGCGTTTATTGCCGCCCGAGAACCCGAATGGCCCTTAACCATGGCTCCACAGCTCTAGAACTGCCATATTTGCACACACGACTATGCTACCACACGGCCCGGTTCCCCGCGTGTCCTATAGCTCGGCACTAGGTCAAGCATGACCGTATGCCATAGTTAAGGCGTTTTGACGCCCGGCCTCACCACCACAATGTTTGTCATCACACGAGAGCCCGAACGGCCCTTAACAATAGCTCCACGACTCAGAACTTCCATATTTGCCCACACGGCGTCTGATGCCGCACGGCCGGATCGAGCATCCTATGGCTCTCGGCACCGGGTCAAGCATGCCCGTACGCCATGGTTAAGCTATTTTGATGCCTCTCACCTCTCCACCATAGAGTTTTCCATCACCCGAGAGCCCGAAGGGCCCTTAACCATGGCTCCATGGCTCCAAACCGCCATCTTTGCACACACAACCATGTTGCCGCGGTCGGTTCAACGCGTCCTATGGCTCCCGACACTGAGTCAAGCATGCCCATACGCCATGGTTAAGGCATTTCAACACCTCTGGCCTCTCTACCATAGCGTTTGCCATAGCTCGAGAGCCTGAACGTCCCTTAACCTTGGCTCCACGGCTCCAGAACTGCCATATTTGCACATACGACTTTGCTGCCGCACGGCTGGTTTCTGCGCGTCCTACGGATCCTGGCACCAACTAAAGCACGCCCATGCGCCATGGTTAAGGCATTTTGACACCTCTGGCCTCTCCAGCACAGCGTTTGTTGCCGCCCGAGAACCCTAATGGCCCTTAAACATGGCTCCACAGCTCTAGAAGCGCCATATTTGCACACACGACTATGCTACCGCACAGCCGGTTCCTGCGTGTCCTACGGCTCTCGACACCGGGTCAAGCATGACCGTATGCCATGGCTAAGGCATTTTGACACCTCGGCCTCACCACCACAATGTTTGTCATCACCCGAGAGCACGAACGGCCTTAACAACAACTCCACGACTCCATCATCCATAATTGCACACCTGTTGTCTTTTGCCCCGCGCCCGGATCTGTGCATCCTACGGCTCTGGCACCGGGTCAAGCACGCCGTACCCCCATGGTTAAGCCATTTTGATGCCTCTCACCTCTCCACCATAGAGTTTTCCATCACCCGAGAGCCTGAAGGGCCCTTAACCACGGCTCCACGGCTCCAAAACCGCCATATTTGCACACACGAACATGCTGCCGCACCTGGCCGGTTCCACCGCGTCCTATGGCTCCCGGACGGAGCGTCAAGCATGCCCGTGCATGCATGGTTAAGGCATTTGACACCTGCGGCCTCTCTACCATAGCGTTTGCCATCGCTCGAGAGCACCGAACGGCCCTTAACCTCGGTTCCACGGATCCCAGAGGCGCCGCCATATTTGCACACACGAACTTGCCGCCGCACGGCGGTTCTGCGCGTCCCCACGCTCCTCGCACCAAGTCAAGCACGCCGATGCGCCATGGTTAAGGCGTTTTGACACCTCTGACCTCTTTAGCACGCGTTTATTGCCGCCCTAAGAACCCGAATGGCCCTTAACCATGGCTCCACGGCTCTAAAACTCGCCATATTTGCACACACGACTATGCTACCACACCGGTTCTGCGTGTCCTATAGCTCTCGGCACTAGGTCAAGCATGACCGTATGCCATAGTTAAGGCATTTTGACGCCTCCGGCCTCACCACCACAATGTTTGTCATCACCCGAGACCCGAACGGCCCTTAACAACGGCTCCACGACTCCAGAACTTCCATGTTTGCCCACACGACCGTGTCTTTGCCGCACCTACTGGATCCCCCGTGCATCCTATGGCTCTCGGCACCGGGTCAAGCATGCCCGTACGCCATGGTTAAGGTATTTTGATGCCTCTCACCTCTCCACCATAGAGTTTTCCATCACCCGAGAGCCCGAAGGGCCCTTAACCAAGGCTCCATGGCTCCAAAATCGCCATCTTTTGCACACAACCCATGTTGCCGCACGGTCGGTTCCAACGCGTCCTATGGCTCCCGACACTTTGGAGTCAAGCATGCCCATACGCCATGGTTAAGGCATTTCAACACCTCGGCCTCTCTACCATAGCGTTTGCCATAGCTCGAGCACGAACGTCCCTTAACCTTGGCTCCACGGCTCCCGGAGGCGCCATATTTGCACACACGACTTTGCTGCCGCACGGCTGGACTACCTGCTTGCGTCCCTACGGCTCCTCGGCACAACTAAAGCACGCCCATGCGCCATGGTTAAGGCATTTTGACACCTGTGTCCTCTCCAGCCGGCGTTTGTTGCTGCCCGAGAACCCTAATGGCCCTTAAACATGGCTCCACAAACATTCTAGAACCGCCATATTTGCACACACGACTATGCTGCCGCACAGCCGGTTCCTGCGTGTCCTACGGCTCTCGGCACTTAGGGTCAAGCATGACCGGTATGCCATGGCTAAGGCATTTTGACACATCTCGGCCTCACCACCACAATGTTTGTCATCACCCGAGAGCACCCGAACGGCCCTTAACAACAACTCCACGACTCCGAACTTCCATATTTGCACACACGACCGTGCCGCCGGCCGGATCCCGTGCATCCTACGGCTCTCGGCACCGGGTCAAGCACGCTCGTACCCGTGGTTAAGCCATTTTGATGCCTCTCACCTCTCCACCATAGAGTTTTCCATCACCCGAGAGCCCGAAGGGCCCTTAACCACGCGCTCCACGGCTCCAAAACCGCCATATTTGCACACACGAACATGCCGCCGCACGGTCGGTTCCAAACGCGTCCTATGGCTCCCGCACGAAGTCAAGCATGCCCGTACGCCATGGTTAAGGCATTTTGACACCTCGGCCTCTCTACCATAGCGTTTGCCATCGCCGAGAGCCCGAACGGCCTTAACCTCGGCCCACGGCTCCCGAGAACTACCATATTTGCACACACACGACCTTAACGCGCACGGCGGTTCCTGCGCGTCCTACGGCTCCTCGCACCAAGTCAAGCACGCCCTTGCGCCATGGTTAAGGCGTTTTGACACCTCCGACCTCTTCAGCACGAGCGTTTGTTGCCGCCCCGAGAACCCGAATGGCCCTTAACCATGCCTCCACGGCTCTAGAACTGCCATATTTGCACACACGACTATGCTACCGCACGCCCGGTTCTGCGTGTCCTATAGCTCTCGGCACTAGGTCAAGCATGACTCGTATGCCATAGTTAAGGTGTTTTGACACCTCCGGCCTCACGACCACAATGTTTGTCATCACCCGAGAGCCCGAACGGCCCTTAACAATGGCTCACAACTCCGGAACTTCCATATTTGCCCACACGACCGTGCCTTGCACGGCCGGATCCCCGTGCATCCTATGGCTCTCGCACCGGCACCGGGTCAAGCATGCCCGTACACCATGGTTAAGCTATTTTGATGCCTCTCACCTCTCCACCATAGAGTTTTCCATCACCCGGAGCCCGAAGGGCCCTTAACCATGGCTCCATGGCTCCAAAACTCGCCATCTTTGCACACACAACCATGTTACCGCACGGTCGGTTCCAACGCGTCCTATGGCTCCCGACACTCGAGTCAAGCATGCCCATACGCCATGGTTAAAGGCATTTCGACACCTCCGGCCTCTCTACCATAGCGTTTGCCATAGCTCGAGAGCACCGAACGTCCCTTAACCTTGGCTCCACGGCTCCGTAACCGCCATATTTGCACACACGACTTGCTTTGCCGCACGGCTGGTTTTCTTCGCGCGTCCTACGGCTCCCCGGCACCAACTAAAGCACGCCCATGCGCCATGGTTAAGGCATTTTGACACCTCGGCCTCTCCGGCCAAAGCGTTTGTTGCCGCCCTCGAGAACCCTAATGGCCCTTAAACATGGCTCCACAGCTCTAGAACCGCCATATTTGCACACACGACTATGCTACCGCACGGCCGGTTCTTGCGTGTCCTACGCTCGGCACCGGGGTCAAGCATGACCGTATGCCATGGCTAAGGCATTTTGACACCTCCGGGCCTCACCACCACAATGTTTGTCATCACCCGAGAGCCCGAACGGCCCTTAACAACAACTCCACGACTCCGTAACTTCCATATTTGCACACACGACCGTGCTGCCGCACGGCCGGATCCTGTGCATCCTACGGCTCTCGGCACCGGGTCAAGCACGCTCGTACCCCGTGGTTAAGCCATTTTGATGCCTCTCACCTCTCCACCATAGAGTTTTCCATCACCCGAGAGCCTGAAGGGCCCTTAACCACGGCTCCACGGCTCCAAAACTGCCATATTTGCACACACGAACATGCTGCCGCACGGTCGGTTCCAACGCGTCCTATGGCTCCCGGCACTGAGTCAAGCATGCCCGTACGCCATGGTTAAGGCATTTTGACACCTCTGGCCTCTCTACCATTGCGTTTGCCATCGCTCGAGAGCCTGAACGGCCCTTAACCTCGGCTCCACGGATCCAGAACTGCCATATTTGCACACACGAACTTGCTGCCGCACGGCCGGTTCCTGCGCGTCCTACGGCTCCTCGCACCAAGTCAAGCACGCCCATGCGCCATGGTTAAGGTGTTTTGACACCTCTGACCTCTTCAGCACAGCGTTTATTGCCGCCTAAGAACCTGAATGGCCCTTAACCATGGCTCCACAGCTCTAGAACTGCCATATTTGCACACACGACTATGCTACCACACATGCGGGTTCCGCGTGTCCTATAGCTCTCGGCACTAGGTCAAGCATGACCGTATGCCATAGTTAAGGCGTTTGACGCTCCGGCCTCACCACCACAATGTTTGTCATCACCCGAGAGCCCGAACAGCCCTTAACAACAAACTCCACGACTCCAGAACTTCCATATTTGCCCACACGACCGTGCCGCCGCACGGCCGGATCCCTGCATCCTATGGCTCTCGGCACCGGGTCAAGCATGCCCGTATGCCATGGTTAAGCTATTTTGATGCCTCTCACCTCTCCACCATAGAGTTTTCCATCACCCGAGAGCCCGAAGGGCCCTTAACCATGGCTCCATGGCTCCAAAACTGCCATCTTTGCACACACAACCATGTTGCCGCACGGTCGGTTCCAACGCGTCCTATGGCTCCCGACACTGAGTCAAGCATGCCCATACGCCATGGTTAAGGCATTTCAACACCTCTGGCCTCTCTACCATAGCGTTTGCCATAGCTCGAGAGCCTGAACGTCATTAACCTTGGCTCCACGGCTCCAGAACTGCCATATTTGCACACACGACTTTGCTGCCGCACGGCTGGTTTCTGCGCGTCCTACGGCTCCTGGCACCAACTAAAGCACGCCCATGCGCCATGGTTAAGGCATTTTGACACCTCTGGCCTCTCCAGCACAGCGTTTGTTGCCGCCCGAGAACCCTAATGGCCCTTAAACATGGCTCCACAGCTCTAGAACTGCCATATTTGCACACACGACTATGCTACCGCACAGCCGGTTCTTGCGTGTCCTACAGCTCTCGGCACTAGGTCAAGCATGACCGTATGCCATGGCTAAGGCATTTTGACACATCTGGCCTCACCACCACAATGTTTGTCATCACCCGAGAGCCCGAACGGCCCTTAACAACAACTCCACGACTCCAGAACTTCCATATTTGCACACACGACTGTGCTGCCGCACGGCCGGATCCTGTGCATCCTACGGCTCTCGGCACCGGGTCAAGCACGCTCGTACCCCGTGGTTAAGCCATTTTGATGCCTCTCACCTCTCCACCATAGAGTTTTCCATCACCCGAGAGCCTGAAGGGCCCTTAACCACGGCTCCACGGCTCCAAAACTGCCATATTTGCACACACGAACATGCTGCCGCACGGTCGGTTCCAACGCGTCCTATGGCTCCCGGCACTGAGTCAAGCATGCCCGTACGCCATGGTTAAGGCATTTTGACACCTCTGGCCTCTCTACCATAGCGTTTGCCATCGCTCGAGAGCCTGAACGGCCCTTAACCTCGGCTCCACGGCTCCAGAACTGCCATATTTGCACACACGACCTTGCTGCCGCACGGCCGGTTCCTGCGCGTCCTACGGCTCCTCGCACCAAGTCAAGCACGCCCTTGCGCCATGGTTAAGGCGTTTTGACACCTCTGACCTCTTCAGCACAGCGTTTGTTGCCGCCTGAGAACCTGAATGGCCCTTAACCATGCCTCCACAGCTCTAGAACTGCCATATTTGCACACACGACTATGCTACCGCACAGCCGGTTCCTGCGTGTCCTATAGCTCTCGGCACTAGGTCAAGCATGACTGTATGCCATAGTTAAGGTGTTTTGACACCTCTGGCCTCACGACCACAATGTTTGTCATCACCCGAGAGCCCGAACGGCCCTTAACAACAGCTCCACAACTCCAGAACTTCCATATTTGCCCACACGACTGTGCTGCCGCACGGCCGGATCCTGTGCATCCTATGGCTCTCGGCACCGGTCAAGCATGCCCGTACACCATGGTTAAGCTATTTTGATGCCTCTCACCTCTCCACCATAGAGTTTTCCATCACCCGAGAGCCTGAAGGGCCCTTAACCATGGCTCCATGGCTCCAAAACTGCCATCTTTGCACACACAACCATGTTGCCGCACGGTCGGTTCCAACGCGTCCTATGGCTCCCGACACTGAGTCAAGCATGCCCATACGCCATGGTTAAAGGCATTTCGACACCTCTGGCCTCTCTACTATAGCGTTTGCCATAGCTCGAGAGCCTGAACGTCCCTTAACCTTGGCTCCACGGCTCCAGAACTGCCATATTTGCACACACGACTTTGCTGCCGCACGGCTGGTTTTCTGCGCGTCCTACGGCTCCTGGCACCAAGTAAAGCACGCCCATGCGCCATGGTTAAGGCATTTTGACACCTCTGGCCTCTCCAGCACAGCGTTTGTTGCCGCCCGAGAACCCGAATGGCCCTTAAACATGGCTCCACAACTCTAGAACTGCCATATTTGCACACACGACTATGCTACCGCACAGCCGGTTCTTGCGTGTCCTGCAGCTCTCGGCACTAGGTCAAGCACGGCCGTATGCCATGGTTAAGGCATTTTGACGCCTCTGGCCTCACCACCACAATGTTTGTCATCACCTAAGAGCCCCAACGGCCCTTAACAACAGCTCCACGACTCCAGAACTTCCATATTTGCACACATGACTGTGCTGCCGCACGGCCGGATCCTGTGCATCCTACGGCTCTCGGACCGGTTCAAGCATGCTCGTACCCCAAGGTTAAGCCATTTTGATGCCTCTCACCTCTCCACCATAGAGTTTTCCATCACCCGAGAGCCTGAAGGCCCTTAACCACGGCTCCACGGCTCCAAAACGCCATATTTGCACACACGACCATGCAGCTGCACGGCCGGTTCCAACGCGTCCTATGGCTCCCGACACCGAGTCAAGCATGCCCGTACGCCATGGTTAAGGCATTTTGACACCTCCGGCCTCTCTACCATAGTGTTTGCCGTCGCTCGAGAGCCCGAACGGCCCTTAACCTCGGCTCCATGGCTCCGTAACCGCCATATTTGCACACACGACTTTGCCGCCGCACGGCGGTTCCTACGCGTCCTACGGCTCCTCGCACCCCGTCAAGCACGCCCCATGCGCCATGGTTAAGGCGTTTCGACACCTCCGCCTCTCCAACACGGCGTTTGTTGCCGCCCGAGAACCCGAATGGCCCTTAACCATGGCTCCACGGCTCTAGAACCGCCATATTTGCACACACGACTATGCTACCGCATGCCCGGTTCCCCGTGTCCTACGGCTCGGCACTAGGTCAAGCACGACCGTATGCCATAGTTAAGGCATTTTGGCGCCACTGGCCTCACCACTGTTGACGGTTGTTAATGATCAATTTTATATGTCAACCAGAGAGAAAGAGGGGTATAATCTGTTCACCACCATAGACTTAGGGTTTTAACTGACAGATTCCACAAGTTTTGGTGAATATGTGTTTTCGCGGGATTATCGGGAAAACATCCAAGGAGGCCCACATGTCATGATTACATAGAGAGAAAGACCGAACGGGTAAAATTGTATACTCTAGAAGACTCCAGAAGGCGAACCCTGGAAGCGGAGACCCACTGCATAGGGGTGAGTCGGCCGACTCCCCCTTGGGCCGGCCGACCGCCACCTCCACCAATCAGTGGAGGCTCGCGGATCCCGCCTCCACCGACTTTGAGGAGCAATAATTATCGTCCGTTTAGGTCGGTTTGATCCGATGGCTGTGGTGCATCCTAGGGGCTATATATTCAGCCCCGGCCCCGGGCCGAAACCCTAATTCATTCTAGAATTCATTATTCGAGGTAGCCATCGCAAGCCGGGGTTTAGAGAGAGATCTCCACCAGAGAATTAGAATAGCTACTCTAGATCTTCAAGTTCTACATAGGTTTAGACTAGATAGAGGAAGAATCGGGCGCCTGTGCTCGGAATTCCGGATCTTCATCATCAGAATTGGTATTATCTTGTATCTATTCTTGTGACTTTATTCTAAATATCATTATGTTCCTATTTATTTGTTATAGCAATGATCCTTATACATAGATGAAGAGTCTTTTGTGCTATATGTGATAGTGTAGAGTTGGAGTAGATGAATGACTTAGTAGATTAGAACCTACATAGGATTTATATTTCTTGCACTAATCAGATGTCAACCTACTTTTTGTGAGTAGTCTATATCTAATCTCTGTGTGATTTATACCCTGAGCTTATTACTCTATATTCCCTTATTTATCATGGTTTACCCTCTCGCCAAAGTATGTGATCGTGCAATCAATCACTCATAAGTAGTCGTGTTTAGCAAGTTCATCTCATTGTTTAAGTCCGTAGTTCTTTCCTTTGAGCTAAATATAAATAACGATACACGGAATACTACTCCGTAAAATGCTACGATGGTGTATTATCCTCGTTGCTTATGGATCCCATATTTTTTTGATTAGAGGAGCAAGGTTTCTATACCAACACTTCGCGCCATGCTAGGGATGACAACTTAGCGTGAGTGGTGTTAGAGGTGTCAACAAGCATTTTTTGGCGCCGTTGCCGGGGAACGAAATAAACTTTTAGAGAAAAATTGCTTAGCGTATACTTAGAAAATGAGTGATTGTCACTAGTCACCTCTACTTTGGCGGTTCACCCCTTTGTTGTTTTTCTTTGTCTATATTTTATATAGGGTATTAGCAGGATTGAATCTGATTCATTCAAAACTCTCGATCATCAGAGTCAGTTCAATCAAGAAGGAAGCTCGTCACCAATCAAGATGGCTGAGAAGACCTTACTGGAGTTCTCTGCTCCAACAATAGAGAACATCCGCACTGGTCCAGCAATACACAATAATATGGAGTTTGAGCTCAAGCCAAGTCTCATCAACATGGTGCAAGCTATCCAATTCAGTGGAAAGGTACATGAAGATGCAAGTACACATTTACAGGACTTCATGGAAATTGGAAATACCATCGCCATAGAAGGAGTTAAAGAAGACCTCATACTTCTTCGCCTCTTTCCATTCTCACTAGTGGGAAGAGCGAAGCAGTGGTTCTATGCAAATAAAGAAGATATCAATACATGGGCAAAGTGTTCCAAGGCCTTTCTAGCAAAATTCTTCCCAATAGGCAAAACCAATGCCTTAAGAGGAAAGATTACCAATTTCCAACGACCCGAGAAGACGGAGACCATGTCGGGAAGCATGGGAGCGTTTGCAAGGATATATCCAAGATTGTCCCCATCATGGAATGGAAGAATGGTTACTCATGCAAGGTTTCTATCATGGATTAACTCCGAAGACGACTGCTGAAGGATCATTCTTATCACTCACTCTTGGGAGAGCTAAAAGACTCATGGAGAAGATAGCAGATAATCAAAGCTGGTCCCAAGACAACATTCAAGATTGTCACCAGAGTGAAGAAGCAATAGAAGAAGTGAATGCATTATCAACCAAGATGGATGCCTTACTCCACTGGCTTGACCAAAGGGCCAAGTACAAGGAAGATCAAAGAGCAATTGAAGCAACATATAAGCAGAATTCAAGTCCCATCATGAGAAAGGTTCCACATTGGGTGCAACCATCCATTAATCAAGGTACTCAGTCAGGTAATTATGCAAAGCAACCTACTTTAAGAGAGTTGGTTCTACAACAGTCCAAGATCAACTCATCTATGGAGGATAGGCTTGCTGCTAATAACAAAATCTTGGAAAACTTAAGTATTAAAATGGATAGTTTCTCCTCTGCCATTAATGACCAATTAGAGTTCAATAAGAAAATAGAAGAAAAGATAGCAAAATTGGCCATTGCTTTGCCTGTTGCCACTAACCCGAAAGCGAGGTGAGATCTATTACTACAAGAAGAGGGAGTTCCACCGAGAGATCCTCCTATCCAAAAGGAGCAAAAAGGCCAACCATGCTACCACCGGTGGCGAGAAGAAGAAGACTTCCAACCTTGAGCTAGAAGTATTACCACAAGAATCGACGAAGCCGAGTACAAGATCAGGAAGCAAGACAACAATTTCGAGATACAAACTACCTACCGTTCCCTAGGAGGAAGAGAGGACCACAAATGTTATGGCGGTTTGGTAAGTTCGTGGAGGTAATTCAAAAGTTATATGTCAATATACCTCTGCTAGATGCCATACAGGTCCCCACTTATGCCAAGTACATAAGAGATATTCTTAACAAGAAGAGACCACTGCCATCCAATGAAGTGATCAAGCTAACCGAAGAATGTAGTGCGGCCATCCTCAACCAACTACCAGAAAAGAAGAAAGATCCAGGATGTCCCACTATTGACTGCACAATTGAAGATCAATATTTCAATAATGCACTCGTGATCTTGGAGCAAGTGTCGTGTGATGCCCGCAGCGAGTCTACTACAAGCTCAACCACACTGCACTTGAGCCAACATCAATGTGTCTACAACTAGCCGACCAATCGGTCCGTTATCCGTTGGGCATTGCTGAAAACATCCCAGTCAAGATAAGAGAGTTCTTCGTGCCGGTAGACTTTGTAGTACCGGATATGCATCCGACTCAAAGGTGTCACTTATACTTGGAAGACCCTTCTTAAGCACCTCCAATGCACACATTGATGTCGGGAAGGAGAAATCAAGTTCACTATAAATGGGCAAGAAGAGCAATTCGCATTCAAGTCGAAACAAGAGCTCAACAAATCCGCGAAGATAGTAGAAGAAGATCGGGACAAGTACAACCACCGAGAGACAAAGGATGCATCTCTCCTGGATCATCAGCGGAATAAATATTGTGGACGGTCCAATTCGGAGGACTTTAAAAATCCGAATCCTCGCCGGAAGGTAACTCGGTATTTATCCGCGTTTTAAATTGCATCTCTTATAATTTTCTTAGGCATATTTATTTCCGGCATTGCATTATAAAAATTTCTCGGCCCCACATAAATAATTTTACGGTGTGTGACAACCCGTCAAAAAAATTTTTATCATGGTGGCACAAAAATTTATCATTTTATGCATTTAAATTAGTTTACCTTCATTTAATTTTCTGCATTGTTTATAATTTTTATCATGGCATTTAGTGCTTGGTGGGTCCCTCACCATGGGTCCCACATGTCATAGACTACACCTCACATACATCAAATCACATAATTTCGTCCACTTTCACTCACCTCCACTATCCTCTCTTTTCCACCGCCAAAACCACTCAACCGACCAAAATTTCTGGATTGACAAAAGATCACGCAATAGCATGTGAAGTGGCAGCCATGTTGGCCACCACCTGGGTGGGCGGCTGACCCCACCATTGGGTCGGCCGACTCTCCCCTCCTCCTCTATAAATAGGCCTCCTCCCATGGCTTCCATGCACCACCCACATTCCAGAATTTTAGCCAAACCTTCGCTCGACTTCGTGTTTCTGGAGAAAGTTAGAGAGAAGAGGAGAAGAATAGGAAGAGAGAAGAAGTGAGAGAGTAAGCAAGAGTTTAGTAGCAAGTGAAGGGAAGGGATAGTGCTGAGTAGATGATCACAAAAAAATTAGTGAAGATGCTGTCCAAATAGGATAAAGAAAATCTAAAATCAAGGGGAGGTTCTGTCAAAATCAAGACCTGTAGTTTAAACTTTTTGTCATGAAGAACGACTAACCCCTGGATCGCTGACTCTGGACGGCTAACCACTAAGCTTGTGCTAATCCTTCTCTCCACTAGTGTTTGTTTTTGTTTGTTTTGAGATACTTGCAGGATGAAGGGCGTTTTGCAGGGACTCTCGGGAACCTTCAGGAAAATCAGGACGAGAAGTGCATCTCGCCAAAACTCGGTGGCTGGTTCCGACATGAGTGTCGACCCACCACCAGAAGCACCAGAAGCACCTGCAGCAGCGCCTGTAGCACCACCAGCATCTCAGAGAGTCCTCATGAGAACATCCGATCTCGCCCTGAGAACCGCCCAGGAGAAGGATGTATACAAGAAGCTCAAGAACAAGCGTTTCATCCACACGCCAGTCATCGATCCGACACTTACGCTTTAGCGACGGGTATGGCTCAAGAATTCGACACAATTTTCCACTAGTTGGTTGGACTTCCTTTGCAAACCTCACGAGAAGGGGATTAGGCTCTTGACCATAGAATTCCTTAGCACCCTTCGATACACGAGACAATGGAGTTTATTTTAGAATGTTTGCTCGGAATATTCTCCTCTCTTGGAGAAACCTTAGTGACCTCCTAGGTTTCCCTCAAGATGCCCTCATAGATTTAAATGCAACACTAGGTGATTTTGATGCACATAGGTTTTGGAGCAGCATTTCTAGAGCACCGTACCACTTAGCGCACCGCACCGCAGCCATAGAGCATCCTACGCTTAGATTTTTGCACCGTTGGATAGGAGCCACCTTTTTCCCACGATTTGATGAAAGCAAGATTAGAGTAGCCGACTTGCAGTTGCTATACGCGGCTGTCAAGAAACAAAAAGTGTCTCCTGTCCATCTCCTAGTGAACCATTGGATGAGTGTCCCTGGTTACAAAGTAGGAAGTGTGGCCATTTGCTCGCTTATCACTCGCATTGCCACAAGCTTGAAGTTATTAGAGGGAGCTACTTTTGAGTACATTGAACATCATAGAGAATTTTATGACCTCTATACTTTTGGCCAAGGTCACTTACTGAAAAAAGTGAATGATGTTTATTATGCAAAATATGGTGATCTTTGCGATCCGGTTACCTAACCCGGAGCGGCTTTGTATCATGTGCAAAACTATCATGTTGAGTTGCGGCGAGAACCGGTGAATGAGAGAGCACCTCGAAGAGTTCACTCAGAGAGAGTGACAGGAAATCGTGAACCAGTTTGGCGTGGTGCCGAAACCGCCCGAGAAGAACCAGCACATGCCAGTTTCAATGAGTGGAATGTACCTCAGCACCACTCACTAAACTCATGGGTGTACCCACCACAAAGCCAACCACATCAACCATTCTATGGTTACGACCCACCATACAACACCCCAGGAACATAAGAGCCAGGACCATCAGAGCCAGGACCCTCACAGCCGCCAAGATACTCTTATGACCCCTTTGGTACCACCGATGAAGAAGAAGAACCCCACCATGACTTTGAGCCACGTCGCCACTCCGATGCCACCGTTTCATTTTCACCAAGCGGCACTATGATGAACAAGTAGCCTTCCAAAGCACAACACCACCGCCACTCGAATCGTCATGATCGGAGGTGGAATGACCAGCTCCGGTGGAACCGAACACCACCCGGACACTTTGGGCACCATTCAAGAGAGCCGGGGAAGAAGCCGCTTCCATGCCGCATGGCTTGGTGGACTGTTGCACATCCACTATCCACCACCACCGCCGCAAGGCTAGCTTGGGGAGGACCCCATTATCAAGATAAGTATTCCTTTCCTTTTGTTTCAGTTTGTTTGTTTTCAGTTTGTTTATTTTTCTTTGGTTTGTTTTATGCGTTGAAAAAAATAATCGGAAAAACTAGAAAAACCCAATAAAAATTTGCTTGCTTTTTTTAAGAAGTTTGCTTTCTTTAAGTGTGTTTACATTTCGAGTTTGCCCTAAGATAAAACCAAATAAAAAGAGTGTACAAGTTTGTTTTCAATTCAGTTTGCTATAAAAAAAATGTGTAGACTTGAGGATTGCGTGATGGAAATGATGAATAGTTGCTTTCTGCTCTAATTCTTTGCAAGTACCTAGCTTTAAATTTGAGTTCTCCCAAGATTTGGATACACTTTGTTTGACAACTGGATTTACTCTACACCTGAAATCTGTGGGAGCATATGCTTAAACTAAGTCTAGGTAGTTGACGGACATGATATGATAATAGTCTCGATTTCTTGTTCATTGTGTTCCAAAGTGCCACTAAATTCTAGAGATTTGTTTGTGAAAATTATAAATGATTCATGATGAGTTCCTTATATGACAGAGAGTTAAAATTCCTACCACAGCCAAACTTGATCATTAGAATAGGAAGCCTCCTCATTTGTTTAGGGCTCGTGCTGTCGGTTGTGTTGTATCCTTATGAACTCATCATACAGCTAAATCCTGGTTTCACACATTCACATGCACCCCTGCTACTTCTACCCTGGAAATACGCACCACAAAAAGCCTATTATTATCCATTGAAATTGTTCTACTCTTACACTGAGAGTGAACACCCAAAATATTCCCCTGTTCATTTCTGCTAGCCACTTATCCAAAATCAATGCTCCAAGTGTTCCATTTGTTCCCAATGTGAAGTTGTCACGATTGAGAAGTGTTCCATTCAAGAAGTATTTCATTCCTTTTTGGGCTGCAAGAATTGTAAAAAAAAAAGAAGAAGAGAAAAGAGAAAAGAAAGAAAAATTTATGAGCCCAGTCTTTGTCAAGTTTCCAAGTTCAAGTTCCAAGAAGATTCAAGTGTTGAAGTAGTTCCAAGTTTCATCCAAATAAAGGAGCATTGATAATTCCTTTGTGCACCCCTTCTCCTCCCACAAATATTTCTCTCTATTTTATATATATATCATCCACATATAAAACCACACATGCACACACCGATTGGTTGTATGTTGAGTTCCTTCGGATCCATGGTTCGATCATGCCAATGCATTAGTTCTCCACACCTATGAGCTCCATATAAACCTTTATTAGAGTAGGGTGAGAGAGAGAGAGAGTGAAGGCTCATCTATAAATGCCTTGAACCACAAATACTACATATTCTGAGAGTAAGAGAGAAGGCATATCTCCTTTCAATGCCTTAGAGAGGATCCAAAAATACCACATATTGAGAGACTTGAAAGGGTTGTATTAAGGAACTCTGAGTTTTTATTGAAAATCTTGTAAAAACTCCAGAACAGAGGTGGAACAAAGGAGCATGAGACAACAGTGCTTGACTTAATTGTTCTGTCTTTCAACTACTCAAGACCCAAGTGCAGGTAAAAGCCCCATGGTTGAAAGAAACATGAGTAAGTTTGGGAGTTATGATAGTTCACTCTAGTCTGGGATGAATTCTTGTTTAGAGCATGTGTGTTTGTTAAGCGTGAAAGCATTGCAGCAACTCCTGATCCATCTTCTGCAGCTATTTGCTCAGGGACGAGCAAAGGGTAAGCTTGGGGGAGTTTGTTGACGGTTGTTAATGATCAATTTTATATGTCAACCAGAGAGAGAAAGAGGGGTATAATCTGTTCACCACCATAGACTTAGGGTTTTAACGACAGATTCCACAAGTTTTGGTGAATATGTGTTTTCGCGGGGATTATCGGAAAACATCCAAGGAGGCCCACATGTCATGATTACATAGAGAGAAAGACCGAACGGGTAAAATTGTATACTCTAGAAGACTCCGGAAGGCGAACCCCAAGCGGAGACCCACTGGCATAGGGGTGAGTCGGCCGACTCCCCCTTGGGTCGGCCGGGACCGCCACCTCCACCAATCGTGGAGGCTCGCGGATCCTGCCTCCACCGACTTTGAGGAGCAATAATTATCGTCCGTTTAGGTCGGTTTGATCCGATGGCCGTGGTGCATCCTAGGGGGCTATATATTGAGCCCCCGGCCCCCGGCCGAAACCCTAATTCATTCTAGAATTCATTATTCGAGAGGTAGCCATCGGCAAGCCGGGGTTTAGAGAGAGATCTCCACCCGGAGAATTAGAATAGCTACTCTAGATCTTCAAGTTCTACATAGGTTTAGACTAGATAGAGGAAGAATCGGGCGCTGTGCTCGGAATTCCGGATCTTCATCATCGAATTGGTATTATCTTGTATCTATTCTTGTGACTTTATTCTAAATATCATTATGTTTCTATTTATTATGTTCCTAGTTTATTCTAGTTCTACATTTGATATGGTTATGATTGGTAATAAGTTTATGTATATGTTTGCAAAGCGCTTAGCTCTCTTCCCGGGGGGGTTAGGTGGTAGATTTCATGTGAGCATGGTGCTTAGATGCCGTTTACCTGCAAATGCACCCTATTGGCCGGGTCATGTGGTAGATCACGGAAGTGACAGTTCCGTTGAGTCCTCTGTATTCCATTCCCCGTTGGTAGGTCTAGCAGAACCAAAGTTGCGTAGTAAGTCCTGCTATGTCTTGGCTTGTTATAGCAATGATCCTTATACATAGATGAAGAGTCTTTTGTGCTATATGTGATAGTGTAGAGTTGGAGTAGATGAATGACTTAGTAGATTAGAACCTACATAGGATTTATATTTCTTGCACTAATCAGATGTCAACCTACTTTTTGTGAGTAGTCTATATCTAATCTCTGTGTGATTTATACCCCGAGCTTATTACTCTATATTCCCTTATTTATCATGGTTTACCCTCTCGCCAAAGTATGTGACGTGCAATCAATCACTCATAAGTAGTCGTGTTTAGCAAGTTCATCTCATTGTTTAAGTCCGTAGTTCTTTGCTTTGAGCTAAATATAAATAACGATACCTGGAATACTTCTGGTAAAATGCTACGATGGTGTATTATCTCGTTCGCTTGCGGATCCCATATTTTTCTTGATTAGAGGAGCAGTTTCTATACCAACACTTCTGGCGCCATGCTAGGGATGACAACTTAGCGTGAGTGGTGTTAGAGGTGTCAACAACCACCACAATGTTTGTCATCACCCGAGAGCCCGAACATCCCTTAACCACAGCTCCATGACTCCAGAACTTCCAAATTTGCACACACGACTGTGCTGCCGCACGGCCGGATCCTGTGCATCCTATGGCTCTCGGCACCGGGTCAAGCACGCTCGTACCACATGGTTAAGCCATTTTGATGCCTCTCACCTCTCCACCATAGAGTTTTCCATCACCCGAGTGCCTGATGGGCTTTTAACCACGGCTCCACGGCTCCAAAACTGCCATATTTGCACACACGACCATGCTGCCGCACGGCCGGATCCTGTGCATCCTATGGCTCTCGGCACCGGGTCAAGCACGCTCGTACCACATGGTTAAGCCATTTTGATGCCTCTCACCTCTCCACCATAGAGTTTTCCATCACCCGAGTGCCTGATGGGCTTTTAACCACGGCTCCACGGCTCCAAAACTGCCATATTTGCACACACGACCATGCTGCCGCACGGTCGGTTCCAACGCGTCCTATGGCTCCTGACACTGAGTCAAGCATGCCCGTACGCCATGGTTAAGGTATTTTGACACCTCTGGCCTCTCTACCATAGCATTTGCCATCGCTCAAGAGCCTGAACGGCCCTTAACCTCGGCTCCACGGCTCCAAAACTGCCATATTTGCACACACGACTTTGCTGCCGCACGGCTGGTTCCTGCGCGTCCAACGGCTCCTCGCACCAAGTCAAGCACGCCCATGCGCCATGGTTATGGCATTTTGACACCTCTGGCCTCTCCAGCACAGCATTTGTTGTCACCCGAGAACCCGAATGGCCCTTAACCATGGCTCTACAGCTCTAGAACTGCCATATTTGCACACACGACTATGCTACCGCACAGCCGGTTCTTGCGTGTCCTACAGCTCTCGGCACTAGGTCAAGCACGACCGTATGCCATGGTTAAGGCATTTTGACGCCTCTGGCCTCACCACCATAATGTTTGTCATCACCCGAGAGCCCGAACGGCCCTTAACAATAGCTCCACGACTCCAGAACTTCCATATTTGCACATAAGACTGTGCTGCCGCACGGCCGGATCCTGTGCATCCTACGGCCCTCGGCACCGGTCAAGCATGCTCGTACCCCATGGTTAAGCCATTTTGATGCCTCTCACCTCTGCACCATAGAGTTTTCCATCACCCAAGAGCCTGAAGGGCCCTTAACCACAGCTCCAAAACTGCCATATTTGCACACACGACCATGCTGCCGCACGGTCGGTTCCAACGCGTCCTATGGCTCCCGACACTGAGTCAAGCATGCCCGTACGCCATGGTTAAGGCATTTTGACACCTCTGGCCTCTCTACCATAGCGTTTGCCGTCGCTCGAGAGCCTGAACGGCCCTTAACCTCGGCTCCACGGCTCCAGAACTGCCATATTTGCACACACGACTTTGCTGCCGCACGGCTAGTTCCTGCGCGTCCTACGGCTCCTGGCACCAAGTAAAGCACGCCCATGCGCCATGGTTAAGGCTTTTGACACCTCTGGCCTCTCCAGCACAGTGTTTGTTGCCACCCGAGAACCCGAATGGCCCTTAACCATGGCTCCACGGCTCCAGAACTGCCATATTTGCACACACAACTTTGCTGCCGCACGGCTGGTTTCTGCGCGTCCTACGGCTCCTGGCACCAAGTAAAGCACGCCCATGCGCCATGGTTAAGGCATTTTGACACCTCTGGCCTCTCCAGCACAGCGTTTGTTGCCGCCCGAGAACCCGAATGGCCCTTAAACATGGCTCCACAACTCTAGAACTGCCATCTTTGCACACACGACTGTGCTACCGCACAGCCGGTTCTTGCGTGTCCTGCAGCTCTCGGCACTAGGTCAAGCACGACCGTATGCCATGGTTAAGGCATTTTGACGCCTCTGGCCTCACCACCACAATGTTTGTCATCACCTGAGAGCCCCAACGGCCCTTAACAACAGCTCCACGACTCCAGAACTTCCATATTTGCACACATGACTGTGCTGCCGCACGGCCGGATCCCCATGCATCCTACGGCTCTCGGACCGGTTCAAGCATGCTCGTACCCCAAGGTTAAGCCATTTTGATGCCTCTCACCTCTCCACCATAGAGTTTTCCATCACCCGAGAGCCGAAGGCCCTTAACCACGGCTCCACGGCTCCAAAACCGCCATATTTGCACACACGACCATGCCGCCGCACGGTCGGTTCCAACGCGTCCTATGGCTCCCGACACCGAGTCAAGCATGCCCGTACGCCATGGTTAAGGCATTTTGACACCTCGGCCTCTCTACCATAGTGTTTGCCGTCGCTCGAGAGCCTGAACGGCCCTTAACCTCGGCTCCATGGCTCCAGAACTGCCATATTTGCACACACGACTTTGCTGCCGCACGGCCGGTTCCTACGCATCCTACGGCTGCTCGCACCAAGTCAAGCACACCCATGTGCCAGGGTTAAGGCATTTTGACACCTCTAGCCTCTCCACCAAAGCGTTTGTTGCCGCCCGAGAACCCGAATGGCCCTTAACCATGGCTCCACAGCTCTAGAACTGCCATATTTGCACACACGACTATGCTACTGCACAGCCGGTTCCTGCGTGTCCTACAGCTCTCGGCACTAGATCAAGCACGACCGTATGCCATAGTTAAGGTGTTTTGACGCCTCTGGCCTCACCACCACAATGTTTGTCATCACCCGAGAGCCCAAACGGCCCTTAACCACAGCTCCATGACTCCAGAACTTCCATATTTGCACACACGACTGTGCTGCCGCACGGCCGGATCCTGTGCATCCTACGGCTCTCGGCACCGGGTCAAGCACGCTCGTACCCCATGGTTAAGCCATTTTGATGCCTCTCACCTCTCCACCATAGAGTTTTCCATCACCCAAGAGCCTGAAGGGCCGTTAACCACGGCTCCACGGCTCCAAAACTGCCATATTTGCACACACAACCATGCTGCCGCACGGTCGGTTCCAACGCGTCCTATGGCTCCCAGCACTGAGTCAAGCATGCCCGTACGCCATGGTTTAGGCATTTTGACATCTTTGGCCTCTCTACGATAGCATTTGCCATAGCTCAAGAGCCTAAACGACCCTTAACCTCGGCTCCACGGCTCCAGAACCGCCATATTTGCACACACGACTTTGCTGCCGCACGGTTGGTTCCTGCGCGTCCTACGGCTCCTCGCACCAAGTCAAGCATGCCCATGCGCCATGGTTAAGGTGTTTTGACACCTTTGGCCTCTCCAGCACAGTGTTTGTTGCCGCCCAATAACCTGAATGGCCCTTAACCATTTCTCCATATCTCTAGAACTGCCATATTTGAACACACGACTATGCTACCGCACAACCGGTTCTTGCGTGTCCTACAGCTCTTGGTACTAGGTCAAGCACGACTGTATGCCATGGTTAAGGCATTTTGACGCCTTTGGCCTCACCACCATAATGTTTTTCATCACCTAAGAGCCCGAACGGCCCTTAACAATAGCTCCACGACTCCAGAACTTCCATATTTGCACACACAACTGTGCTGCCGCACGGCCGGATCCTGTGCATTCTACGGCTCTCAACACCGGTCAAGCATGCCCGTACGCCATGGTTAAGCCATTTTGATGCCTCTCACCTCTCCACCATAGAGTTTTCCATCACCCGAGAGCCTGAAGGGCCCTTAACCACGGCTCCACGGCTCCAAAACTGCCATATTTGCACACACAACAATGTTGCCGCACGGTCGGTTCCAACGCGTCCTATGGCTCCCGGCACTGAGTCAAGCATGCCCGTACGCCATGGTTAAGGTATTTTGACATCTCTGGCCTCTCTACCATAGCGTTTGCCATAGCTCAAGAGCCTGAACGGCCCTTAACCTCTGCTCCACGGCTCCAGAACTGCCATATTTGCACACACAACTTTGCTGCCGCACGGTTGGTTCCTGCGCGCCCTACGGCTCCTGGCACCAAGTCAAGCACGCCCATGCGCCATGGTTAAGGCATTTTGACACCTCTGGCCTCTCCAACACAGCGTTTGTTGCTGCCCAATAACCCGAATGGCCCTTAACTATGGCTCCACATCTCTAGACCTGCCATATTTGTACACACGACTATGCTACCGCACAGCCGGTTCTTGCGTGTCCTACAGCTCTCGGCACTAGGTCAAGCACGACCGTATGCCATGGTTAAGGCATTTTGACCCCTCTAGCCTCACCACCACAATGTTTGTCATCACCCGAGAGCCCAAACGGCCCTTAACAATAGCTCCACGACTCCAGAACTTCCATATTTGCGCACACGACTGTGCTGCCGCACGGCCGGATCCTATGCATCCTACGGCTCTCGGCACCGGTCAAGCACGCTCGTACCCCATGGTTAAGCCATTTTGATGCCTCTCACCTCTCCACCATAGAGTTTTCCATCACCTGAGAGCCTGAAGGGCCCTTAACCATGGCTCCACGGCTCTAAAACTGCCATATTTGCACACACAACCATGTTGCCGCACGGTCGGTTCCAACGCGTCCTGTGGCTCCCGGCACTGAGTCAAGCATTCCCGTACGCCATGGTTAAGGCATTTTGACATCTCTGGCCTCTCTACCATAGCGTTTGCCATAGCTCGAGAGCTTGAACGGCCCTTAACCTCGGCTCCACGGCTCCAGAACTGCCATATTTGCACACACGACTTTGCTGCCGCACGGTTGGTTCCTGCGTGTCCTACGGCTCCTGGCACCAAGTCAAGCACGCCCGTGCACCATGGTTAAGGCATTTTGACACCTATGGCCTCTCCAGTACAGCATTTGTTGCCGCCCGAGAACCCGAATGGCCCTTAACCATGGCTCCACAGCTCTAGAACTGCCATATTTGCACACACGACTATGCTACCGTACAGCCGGTTCTTACGTGTCCTACAGCTCTCGGCACTAGGTCAAGCATGACCGTATGCCATGGTTAAGGCATTTTGATGCCTCTGGCCTCACCACCACAATGTTTGTCATCACCTGAGAGCCCGAACGGCCCTTAACAACAGCTTCACGACTCCAGAACTTCCATATTTGCACACACGACTGTGCTGCCGCACGGCCGGATCCTGTGCATCCTACGGCTCTCGTCACCGGGTCAAGCATGCTCGTGCCCCATGGTTAAGCCATTTTGATGCCTCTCACCTCTCCACCATAGAGTTTTCCATCACCCGAGAGCCTGAAGGGCCCTTAACCACGGCTCCACGGCTCCAAAACTGCAAATTTGCACACACGACCATGCTGCCGCACGGTCGGTTCCAACGCGTCCTATGGCTCCTGGCACTAAGTCAAGCATGCCCGTACGCCATGGTTAAGGCATTTTGACACCTCTGGCCTCTCTACCATAGCGTTTGCCATCGCTCGAGAGCCTGAACGGCCCTTAACCTCAGCTCCACGGCTCCAGAACTGCCATATTTGCACACACGACTTTGCTGCCGTATGGCCGGTTCCTGCGCGTCCTACGGCTCCTCGCACCAAGTCAAGCACGCCCATGCGCCATGGTTAAGGTGTTTTGACACCTCTAGCCTCTCTACCATAGCGTTTGTTGCCGCCCAAGAACCCGAATGGCCCTTAACCATGGCTCCACAGCTGTAGAACTGTCATATTTGCATACACGACTATGCTATTGCATAGCTGATTCCTGCGTGTCCTACAGCTCTCGGGACTAGGTCAAGCACGACCGTATGCCATAGTTAAGGTATTTTGATGCCTCTGGCCTCACCAACACAATGTTTGTCATCACCCGAGAGCCCGAACGGCCCTTAACCACAGCTCTATGACTCCAGAACTTCCATTTTTGCACACACGACTGTGCTGCCGCACGGCCGGATCCTGTGCATCCTATGGCTCTCGGCACCGGGTCAAGCATGCCCGTACGCCATGGTTAAGCCATTTTGATGCCTCTCACCTCTCCACCATAGAGTTTTCCATCACCCGAGCCCGAAGGGCCCTTAACCACGGCTCCACGGCTCCAAAACCGCCATATTTGCACACACAACCATGTTGCCGCACGGTCGGTTCCAATGCGTCCTATGTCTCCCAGCACTGAGTCAAGCATGCCCGTACGCCATGGTTAAGACATTTTGACATCTCTGGCCTCTCTACCATTGCATTTGCCATAGCTCAAGAGCCTGAACGGCCCTTAACCTCGGCTCCACGGCTCCAGAACTGCCATATTTGCACACAGGACTTTGCTGCCGCACGGCTGGTTCCTGCGCGTCCTACGGCTCCTGGCACCAAGTCAAGCACGCCCATGCGCCATGGTTAAGGCATTATGACACCTCTGGCCTCTCCAGCACAGCGTTTGTTGCCACCCGAGAACCCGAATGGCCCTTAACCATGGCGCCACAGCTCTAGAACTGTCATATTTGCACACACGACTATGCTATTGCACAGCCTGTTCCTGCGTGTCCTACAGCTCTCGGCACTAGGTCAAGCACGACCGTATGCCATAGTTAAAGCATTTTGATGCCTCTGGCATCACCACCTGTAATGCCCCAGAGTCCAAACGGCTCAGATCCACTCTGCACACTGAGCGAACCACGCCTACCACCATCCCACTTAAGCTTTCGTCCTCGCTTCGCTTAAAAGGATTAACCCGGGGATGGTGGGATGGACTCTAGAAGCCTTATATGTTGGTCTATCCCACCTTTAACAACCAAGGTGGGACTAAACTCTCCACAACATCTCATTATCTCACATGGGCCACTACGGGCCAAATGGGCTGGGTGTGACATACACCCCCCTCAAAGAACTCGACGTCCTCGTCGAGCCCAACATACCCACAGGCAAACGATGACCAGGAACATTCCCCTCTTAGCACATGCGACCGTGCGCCCAGTGCCGGCACATGTGCCACGCCGTGCACTCCGCAGAGCCTACACGCGCAATGAACCCCCATGTCCGCACACCTGGCCCGCACGCGCCCGTGGCTGCGAAGGTCGGCTTTGATACCATTTGTAACGCCCCAGAGTCCAAACGGCTCAGATCCACTCTGCACACTGAGCGAACCACACCTACCACCATCCCACTTAAGCTTTCGTCCTCGCTTTGCTTAAAAGGATTAACCCGGGGATGGTGGGATGGACTCTAGAAGCCTTATATGTTGGTCTATCCAACCTTTAACAACCAAGGTGGGACTAAACTCTCCACAACATCTCATTAACTCACATGGGCCACTACGGGCCAAATGGGCCGGGTGTGACACCACCACAATGTTTGTCATCACCCGAGAGCCCGAATGTCCCTCAACCACAGCTCCATGACTCCAGAACTTCCATATTTGCACACACGACTGTGCTGCCGCACGGCCGGATCCTGTGCATCCTATGGCTCTCGGCACTGGGTCAAGTATGCCCGTACGCCATGGTTAAGCCATTTTGATGCCTCTCACCTCTCCACCATAGAGTTTTCCATCACCCGATAGCCTTAAGGGCCCTTAACCATGGCTCCACGGCTCTAAAACTGCCATATTTGCACACACAACCATGTTGCCGCACGGTCGGTTCCAACGCGTCCTATGGCTCCCGGCACTGAGTCAAGCATTCCCGTACGCCATGGTTAAGGCATTTTGACATCTCTGGCCTCTCTACCATAGCGTTTGCCATAGCTCGAGAGCTTGAATGGCCCTTAACATCGGCTCCACGGCTCCAGAACTGCCATATTTGCACACACGACTTTGCTGCCGCACGGTTGGTTCCTGCGTGTCCTACGGCTCCTGGCACCAAGTCAAGCACGCCCGTGCGCCATGGTTAAGGCATTTTGACACCTATGGCCTCTCCAGCACAGCATTTGTTGCCGCCCGAGAACCCGAATGGCCCTTAACCATGGCACCACAGCTCTAGAACTGCCATATTTGCACACACGACTATGCCACCGTACAGCCGGTTCTTGCGTGTCCTACAGCTCTCGGCACTAGGTCAAGCATGACCATATGCCATGGTTAAGGCATTTTGATGCCTCTGGCCTCACCACCACAATGTTTGTCATCACCTGAGAGCCCGAACGGCCCTTAACAACAGCTTCACGACTCCAGAACTTCCATATTTGCACACACGACTATGCTGCCGCACGGCCGGATCCTGTGCATCCTACGGCTCTCGGCACCGGGTCAAGCATGCTCGTACCCCATGGTTAAGCCATTTTGATGCCTCTCACCTCTCCACCATAGAGTTTTCCATCACCCGAGGGCCTGAAGGGCCCTTAACCACGGCTCCACGGCTCCAAAACTGCAAATTTGCACACACGACCATGCTGCCGCACGGTCGGTTCCAACGCGTCCTATGGCTCCCGGCACTAAGTCAAGCATGCCCGTATGCCATGGTTCAGGCATTTTGACACCTCTGGCCTCTCTACCATAGTGTTTGCCGTCGCTCGAGAGCCTGAACGGCCCTTAACCTCAGCTCCATGGCTCCAGAACTGCCATATTTGCACACACGACTTTGCTGCCGTATGGCCGGTTCCTGCGCGTCCTACGGCTCCTCGCACCAAGTCAAGCACGCCCATGCGCCATGGTTAAGGTGTTTTGACACCTCTGGCCTCTCCACCATAGCATTTGTTGCCGCCCGAGAACCCGAATGGCCCTTAACCATGGCTCCACAAACCCGTAGAACTGTCATATTTGCACACACGACTATGCTATTGCACGGGCGATTCCTGCGTGTCCTACGCTCTCGGGACTAGGTCAAGCACGACCGTATGCCATAGTTAAGGCATTTTGATACCTCGGCCTCACCACCACAATGTTTGTCATCACCCGAGAGCCCGAACGGCCCTTAACCACGACTCCATGACTCCGAACTTCCATATTTGCACACACGACCGTGCTTTGCCGCACGGCCGGATCCCGTGCATCCTATGGCTCTCGGCACCGGGTCAAGCATGCCCGTACGCCATGGTTAAGCCATTTTGATGCCTCTCACCTCTCCACCATAGGGTTTTCCATCACCCGAGAGCACGAAGGGCCCTTAACCACGGCTCCACGGCTCCAAAACTGCCATATTTGCACACACAACCATGTTGCCGCACGGTCGGTTCCAACGCGTCCTATGTCTCCCGGCACTGAGTCAAGCATGCCCGTACGCCATGGTTAAGGCATTTTGACATCTCGGCCTCTCTACCATTGCATTTGCCATAGCTCAAGAGCCCGAATGGCCCTTAACCTCGGCTCCAAGGCTCCAGAACTGCCATATTTGCACACAGGACTTTGCTGCCGCACGGCCGGTTCCTGCGCGTCCTATGGCTCCTGGCACCAAGTCAAGCACGCCCATGCGCCATGGTTAAGGCATTATGACACCTCTGGCCTCTCCAGCACAGCGTTTGTTGCCACCCGAGAACCCGAATGGCCCTTAACCATGGCTCCACAGCTCTAGAACTGTCATATTTGCACACACGACTATGCTATTGCACAGCCTGTTCCTGCGTGTCCTACAGCTCTCGGCACTAGGTCAAGCACGACCGTATGCCATAGTTAAAGCATTTTGACGCCTCTGGCCTCACCACCTGTAACGCCCCAGAGTCCAAACGGCTCAGATCCACTCTGCACACTGAGCGAACCACACCTACCACCATCCCACTTAAGCTTTCGTCCTCGCTTCGCTTAAAACGATTAACCCGAGGATGGTGGGATGGACTCTAGAAGCCTTATATGTTGGTCTATCCCACCTTTAACAACCAAGGTGGGACTAAACTCTCCACAACATCTCATTAACTCACATGGGCCACTACGGGCCAAATGGGCCGGGTGTGACATACACCCCCCTCAAAGAACTCGACGTCCTCGTCGAGCCCAACATACCCACAGGCAAACGATGACCAGGAACGTTCCCCTCTTAGCACGCGCGACCGTGCGCCCAGTGCCGGCACATGTGCCACGCCGTGCACTCCGCAGAGCCTACACGCGCAATGAACCCCCATGTCCGCACACCTGGCCCGCACGCGCCCGTGGCTGTGAAGGTCGGCTCTGATACCATTTGTAACGCCCGGAGTCCAAACGGCTCGGATCCACTCGCACACCGAGCGAACCACACCTACCACCATCCCACTTAAGCTTTCGTCCTCGCTTCGCTTAAAAGGATTAACCCGGGGATGGTGGGATGGACTCTAGAAGCCTTATATGTTGGTCTATCCCTCCTTTAACAACCAAGGTGGGACTAAACTCTCCACAACATCTCATTAACTCACATGGGCCACTACGGGCCAAATGGGCCGGGTGTGACACCACCACAATGTTTGTCATCACCCGAGAGCCCGAATGGCCCTCAACCACAGCTCCATGACTCCAGAACTTCCATATTTGCACACACGACTGTGCTGCCGCACGGCCGGATCCTGTGCATCCTATGGCTCTCGGCACCGGGTCATGTATACCCGTACGCCATGGTTAAGCCATTTTGATGCCTCTCACCTCTCCACCATAGAGTTTTCCATCACCCGATAGCCTTAAGGGCCCTTAACCATGGCTCCACGGCTCTAAAACTGCCATATTTGCACACACAACCATGTTGCCGCACGGTCGGTTCCAACGCGTCCTATGGCTCCCGGCACTGAGTCAAGCATTCCCGTACGCCATGGTTAAGGCATTTTGACATCTCTGGCCTCTCTACCATAGCGTTTGCCATAGCTCGAGAGCTTGAACGGCCCTTAACCTCGGCTCCACGGCTCCAGAACTGCCATATTTGCACACACGACTTTGCTGCCGCACGGTTGGTTCCTGCGTGTCCTACGGCTCCTGGCACCAAGTCAAGCACGCCCGTGCGCCATGGTTAAGGCATTTTGACACCTATGGCCTCTCCAGCACAGCATTTGTTGCTGCCCGAGAACCCGAATGGCCCTTAACCATGGCTCCACAGCTCTAGAACTGCCATATTTGCACACACGACTATGCTACCGTACAGCCGGTTCTTGCGTGTCCTACAGCTCTCGGCACTAGGTCAAGCACGACCGTATGCCATGGTTAAGGCATTTTGATGCCTCTGGCCTCACCACCACAATGTTTGTCATCACCTGAGAGCCCGAACGGCCCTTAACAACAGCTTCACGACTCCAGAACTTCCATATTTGCACACACGACTGTGCTGCCGCACGGCCGGATCCTGTGCATCCTACGGCTCTCGGCACCGGGTCAAGCACGCTCGTACCCCATGGTTAAGCCATTTTGATGCCTCTCACCTCTCCAACATAGAGTTTTCCATCACCCGAGAACCTGAAGGGCCCTTAACCACGGCTCCACGGCTCCAAAACTGCAAATTTGCACACACGACCATGCTGCCGCACGGTCGGTTCCAACGCATCCTATGGCTCCCGGCACTAAGTCAAGCATACCCGTATGCCATGGTTAAGGCATTTTGACACCTCTGGCCTCTCTACCATAGTGTTTGCCGTCGCTCGAGAGCCTGAACGGCCCTTAACCTCAGCTCCACGGCTCCAGAACTGCCATATTTGCACACACGACTTTGCTTTTGCCGTATGGCCGGTTCCTGCGCATCCTACGGCTCCTCGCACCAAGTCAAGCACGCCCATGCGCCATGGTTAAGGTGTTTTGACACCTCTGGCCACTCCACCATAGCGTTTGTTGCCGCCCGAGAACCCGAATGGCCCTTAACCATGGCTCCACAGTTGTAGAACTGTCATATTTGCACACACGACTATGCTATTGCACAGCTGATTCCTGCGTGTCCTACAGCTCTCGGGACTAGGTCAAGCACGACCGTATGCCATAGTTAAGGCATTTTGATGCCTCTGGCCTCACCACCACAATGTTTGTCATCACCCGAGAGCCCGAACGGCCCTTAACCACAGCTCCATGACTCCAGAACTTCCATATTTGCACACACGACTGTGCTGCCGCACGGCCGGATCCTGTGCATCCTATGGCTCTCGGCACCGGGTCAAGCATGCCCGTACGCCATGGTTAAGCCATTTTGATGCCTCTCACCTCTCCACCATAGAGTTTTCCATCACCCGAGAGCCTGAAGGGCCCTTAACCACGGCTCCACGGCTCCAAAACTGCCATATTTGCACACACAACCATGTTGCCGCACGGTCGGTTCCAACGCGTCCTATGTCTCCCAGCACTGAGTCAAGCATGCCCGTACGCCATGGTTAAGGAATTTTGACATCTCTGGCCTCTCTACCATTGCATTTGCCATAGCTCAAGAGCCTGAACGGCCCTTAACCTCGGCTCCATGGCTCCAGAACTGCCATATTTGCACACAGGACTTTGCTGCCGCACGGCTGGTTCCTGCGCGTCCTACGGCTCCTGGCACCAAGTCAAGCACGCCCATGCGCCATGGTTAAGGCATTATGACACCTCTGGCCTCTCCAGCACAGCATTTGTTGCCACCCGAGAACCCGAATAGCCCTTAACCATGGCTCCACAACTCTAGAACTGCCATATTTGCACACACGACTATGCTACCGCACAGCCGGTTCTTGCGTGTCCTGCAGCTCTCGGCACTAGGTCAAGCACGACCGTATGCCATGGTTAAGGCATTTTGACGCCTCTGGCCTCACCACCACAATGTTTGTCATCACCTGAGAGCCCCAACGGCCCTTAACAACAGCTCCACGACTCCGAACTTCCATATTTGCACACATGATCGTGTCTTTGCCGCACGGCCGGATCCCCGTGCATCCTACGGCTCTCGGACCGGTTCAAGCATGCTCGTACCCCAAGGTTAAGCCATTTTGATGCCTCTCACCTCTCCACCATAGAGTTTTCCATCACCCGAGAGCCTGAAGGCCCTTAACCACGGCTCCACGGCTCCAAAACTGCCATATTTGCACACACGACCATGCTGCTGCACGGTCGGTTCCAACGCGTCCTATGGCTCCCGACACTGAGTCAAGCATGCCCGTACGCCATGGTTAAGGCATTTTGACACCTCTGGCCTCTCTACCATAGTGTTTGCCGTCGCTCGAGAGCCTGAACGGCCCTTAACCTCGGCTCCATGGCTCCAGAACTGCCATATTTGCACACACGACTTTGCTGCCGCACGGCCGGTTCCTACGCATCCTACGGCTGCTCGCACCAAGTCAAGCACACCCATGTGCCAGGGTTAAGGCATTTTGACACCTCTAGCCTCTCCACCAAAGCGTTTGTTGCAGCCGAGAACCCGAATGGCCCTTAACCATGGCTCCACAGCTCTAGAACTGCCATATTTGCACACACGACTATGCTACTGCACAGCCGATTCCTGCGTGTCCTACAGCTCTCGGCACTAGATCAAGCACGACCATATGCCATAGTTAAGGTGTTTTGACGCCTCTGGCCTCACCACCACAATGTTTGTCATCACCCGATAGCCCAAACGGCCCTTAACCACAGCTCCATGACTCCAGAACTTCCATATTTGCACACACGACTGTGCTGCCGCACGGCCGGATCCTGTGCATCCTACGGCTCTCGGCACCGGGTCAAGCACGCTCGTACCCCATGGTTAAGCCATTTTGATGCCTCTCACCTCTCCACCATAGAGTTTTCCATCACCCAAGAGCCTGAATGGCCCTTAACCACGGCTCCACGGCTCCAAAACTGCCATATTTGCACACACAACCATGCTGCCGCACGGTCGGTTCCAACGCGTCCTATGGCTCCCAGCACTGAGTCAAGCATGCCCGTACGCCATGGTTTAGGCATTTTGACATCTCTGGCCTCTCTACCATAGCATTTGCCATAGCTCAAGAGCCTAAACGGCCCTTAACCTCGGCTCCACGGCTCCAGAACCGCCATATTTGCACACACGACTTTGCTGCCGCACGGTTGGTTCCTGCGCGTCCTACGGCTCCTCGCACCAAGTCAAGCATGCCCATGCGCCATGGTTAAGGTGTTTTGACACCTTTGGCCTCTCCAGCACAGTGTTTGTTGCCGCCCAATAACCTGAATGGCCCTTAACCATTTCTCCATATCTCTAGAACTGCCATATTTGAACACACGACTATGCTACCGCACAACCGGTTCTTGCGTGTCCTACAGCTCTTGGTACTAGGTCAAGCACGACTGTATGCCATGGTTAAGGCATTTTGACGCCTTTGGCCTCACCACCATAATGTTTGTCATCACCTAAGAGCCCGAACGGCCCTTAACAATAGCAACACGACTCCAGAACTTCCATATTTGCACACACAACTGTGCTGCCGCATGGCCGGATCCTGTGCATCCTACGGCTCTCGGCACCGGGTCAAGCACGCTCGTACCCCATGGTTAAGCCATTTTGATGCCTCTCACCTCTCCAACATAGAGTTTTCCATCACCCGAGAACCTGAAGGGCCCTTAACCACGGCTCCACGGCTCCAAAACTGCAAATTTGCACACACGACCATGCTGCCACACGGTCGGTTCCAACGCATCCTATGGCTCCCGGCACTAAGTCAAGCATGCCCGTATGCCATGGTTAAGGCATTTTGACACCTCTGGCCTCTCTACCATAGTGTTTGCCGTCGCTCGAGAGCCTGAACGGCCCTTAACCTCAGCTCCACGGCTCCAGAACTGCCATATTTGCACACACGACTTTGCTGCCGTATGGCCGGTTCCTGCGCATCCTACGGCTCCTCGCACCAAGTCAAGCACGCCCATGCGCCATGGTTAAGGTGTTTTGACACCTCTGGCCACTCCACCATAGCGTTTGTTGCCGCCCGAGAACCCGAATGGCCCTTAACCATGGCTCCACAGCTGTAGAACTGTCATATTTGCACACACGACTATGCTACTGCACAGCTGATTCCTGCGTGTCCTACAGCTCTCGGGACTAGGTCAAGCACGACCGTATGCCATAGTTAAGGCATTTTGACGCCTCTGGCCTCACCACCACAATGTTTGTCATCACCCGAGAGCCCGAACGGCCCTTAACCACAGCTCCATGACTCCAGAACTTCCATATTTGCACACACGACTGTGCTGCCGCACGGCCGGATCCTGTGCATCCTATGGCCCTCGGCACTGGGTCAAGCATGCCCGTACGCCATGGTTAAGCCATTTTGATGCCTCTCACCTCTCCACCATAGAGTTTTCCATCACCCGAGAGCCTGAAGGGCCCTTAACCACGGCTCCACGGCTCCAAAACTGCCATATTTGCACACACAACCATGTTGCCGCACGGTCGGTTCCAACGCGTCCTATGTCTCCCAGCACTGAGTCAAGCATGCCCGTACGCCATGGTTAAGGCATTTTGACATCTCTGGCCTCTCTACCATTGCATTTGCCATAGCTCAAGAGCCTGAATGGCCCTTAACCTCGGCTCCACGGCTCCAGAACTGCCATATTTGCACACAGGACTTTGCTGCCGCACGGCTGGTTCCTGCGCGTCCTACGGCTCCTGGCACCAAGTCAAGCACGCCCATGCGCCATGGTTAAGGCATTATGACACCTCTGGCCTCTCCAGCACAGCGTTTGTTGCCACCCGAGAACCCGAATAGCCCTTAACCATGGCTCCACAGCTCTAGAACTGCCATATTTGCACACACGACTATGCTACCGCACAGCCAATTCTTGCGTGTCCTACAGCTCTCGGCACTATGTCAAACACGACTGTATGCCATGGTTAAGGCATTTTAACACCTCTGGCCTCACCACCACAATGTTTGTCATCACCCGAGAGCCCAAACGGCCCTTAACAATAGCTCCACGACTCCAGAACTTCCATATTTGCACACACGACTGTGCTGCCGCCCGGCCGGATCCTATGCATCCTACGGCTCTCGGCACCGGTCAAGCACGCTCGTACCCCATGGTTAAGCCATTTTGATGCCTCTCACCTCTCCACCATAGAGTTTTCCATCACCTCGAGAGCCTCTGGGTCCTTAACCACGGCTCCACGGCTCCATAACGCCATATTTGCACACACGACCATGCTGCCGCACGGCCGGTTCCAACGCGTCCTATGGCTCCCGCAGACCGAGTCAAGCATGCCCGTACGCCATGGTTAAGGCCTTTTGACACCTCTGGCCTCTCTACCATAGCGTTTGCCGTCGCTCGAGAGCCTGAACGGACCTTAACCTTGGCTCCACGGCTCCAGAACTGCCATATTTGCACACACGACTTTGCTGCCGTACGGCCGGTTCCTGCGCGTCCTACGGCTCCTCGCACCAAGTCAAGCACGCCCATGCGCCATGGTTAAGGTGTTTTGACACCTCTGGCCTCTCCACCATAGGGTTTGTTGCCGCTCGAGAACCCGAATGGCCCTTAACCATGGCTCCACAGCTGTAGAACTGTCATATTTGCACACACGACTATGCTACTGCACAGCCGATTCCTGCGTGTCCTACAGCTCTCGGGACTAGGTCAAGCACGACTGTATGCCATAGTTAAGGCATTTTGATGCCTCTGGCCTCACCACCACAATGTTTTTCATCACCCGAGAGCCCGAACGGCCCTTAACCACAGCTCCATGACTCCAGAACTTCCATATTTGCACACACGACTGTGCTGCCGCACGGCCGGATCCTCTGCATCCAATGGCTCTCGGCACCGGGTCAAGCATGCCCGTACGCCATGGTTAAGCCATTTTGATGCCTCTCACCTCTCCACCATAGAGTTTTCCATCACCCGAGAGCCTGATGGGCCCTTAACCACGGCTCCACGGCTTCAAAACTGCCATATTTGCACACACAACCATGTTGCCGCACGGTCGGTTCCAACGCGTCCTATGGCTCCCGGCACTGAGTCAAGCATGCCCGTACGCCATGGTTAAGGCATTTTGACATCTCTGGCCTCTCTACCATAGCGTTTGCCATAGCTCCCTGAACGGCCCTTAACCTCGGCTCCACGGCTCCAGAACTGCCATATTTGCACACACGACTTTGCTGCCGCACGGTTGGTTCCTGCGCATCCTATGGCTCCTAGCACCAAGTCAAGCACGTCCATGCGTCATGGTTAAGGCGTTTTGACACCTCTGGCCTCTCCAGCACAGCATTTGTTGCCGCCCGATAACCCGAATGGCCATTAACCATGGCTCCACAGCTCTAGAACTGGCATATTTGCACACATGACTATGCTACCGTACAGCCGGTTCTTGCATGTCCTACAGCTCTCGGCAATAGGTCAAGCACGACCGTATGCCATGGTTAAGGCATTTTAACGCCTCTGGCCTCACCACCACAATGTTTGTCATCACACGAGAGCCCGAACGGCCCTTAACAACAGCTCCACGACTCCAGAACTTATATATTTGCATACACGACTATGCTGCCGCACGGCCGGATCCGGCGCATACTACGGCTCTCGGCACCGGGTCAAGCACGCTCGTACCCCATGGTTAAGCCATTTTGATGCCTCTCACCTCTCCACCATAGAGTTTTCCATCACCCGAGAGCATGAAGGGCCCTTAACCACGGCTCCACGGCTCCAAAACTGCCATATTTGCACACACGACCATGCTGCCGCACGTTCGGTTGCAACACGTCCTATGGCTCCCGGCACTGAGTCAAGCATGCCCGTACACCATGGTTAAGGCATTTTGACACCTTTGGCCTTTCTACCATAGCATTTGCCGTCACTCGAGAGCCTGAACGGCCCTTAACCTTGGCTCCACGGCTCCAGAACTGCCATATTTGCACACACGACTTTGCTGCCGCATGACCAGTTCCTGCGCGTCCTACGACTCCTCGCACCAAGTCAAGCACGCCCATGCACCATGGTTAAGGCGTTTCGACACCTCTGGCCTCTCTACCACAGCATTTGTTGCCGCCCAAGAACCCGAATGGCCCTTAACCATGGCTCCACAGCTCTAGAACTACAATATTTGCACACACAATCATGTTGCCACACGGTCGGTTCCAACGCATCCCATGGCTCCTGGCACTGAGTCAAGCATGCCCGTACGCCATGGTTAAGACATTTTGACATCTCTGGCCTCTCTACCATAGCGTTTGCCATAGCTCGAGAGCCTGAACGGCCCTTAACCTCGGCTCCACGGTTCCAGAACTGTCATATTTGCACACACGACTGTGCTGCCGAATGGTTGGTTCTGCGCGTCCTACGGCTCCTGGCACCAAGTCAAGCACGCCCATGCGCCATGGTTAAGGCATTTTGACACCTGTCACACCCCAAAATTTCCATTTTGGGTTGTGCGTAGAAAACACTAAATCAAAATAAATGATTTTATGAATTTTCTAAAACTTACCAAGATTTAATTATGTTGTTTATAATATTAAAAGTGCAAAATACGGTTTCCTCAAATATTTTGAATTCAATTTGATATGTTTGTTGCATTCATGCTGAGATCAATAATTTATTGTTTGAAAAATGGTTTACGAAAATCCGCGTTAAGATACGAAGAGGTTTATTCTATTCCTAAAATAAAATATGCATAAAAGTTTATTTATTTTTATCTCAGTTCAAATATGTCCTTATTATAATCTATATCCATCATCACGTTGACACCTTTGGACTTACCTTGCCATTAACAAATCCAGTATAATTTCTTTTCTTATTTTTCTTCTGGCCATTTTCTCCTGCACGTATTTTCTTTCCAATCATTTATACCACCAAGCCACTAGCAGTCTTCACGTAACAGCATTGCCATTTGCCAACCACCGAAGCATGCAAGCAAGCAACCGTGCATCAGTTCATGTACAAGAACCAGTTGCCGCTACCTTTCTTTATATCAATTTCCATCAGCCGTAAACCACGATCGTCAACTGCAGCAGCAATTAATCCAAAGCTCCACTAGCGCCTCCTAAATGCACCGCCTCATGAACCTCTCGGCAGTCGGCTGCATGACAAACTGACATCGACGCTTGGCCTCCTACCGTAACCCATCTACTCCTCACCTGTTGGTCTATAAAAGAAGCAGCCCTGCCTCTTACCTTCCTGGCCCCTTGGCTTTCTCCTCGGTTCTATATGAACAGGCCCATGGCCTCGTGTTCTGACCCTGCATCCACCGAGCTGCTCATCGTCCTCTCTCCCTCGCTAAATCGCCACCTCGAGGTCTTGGTCGAGCCGACTGCCACGCAGTCGATCTCCTCGGTCAGGAAGTCGTGGCTTCTTGGCTCTTCCCCGAGTTCGCCGGAACCGGCAGCCGCCGTGGTGTGCTCCTTCTCGGAATCACGAGTTCGCACGGCTGCTCCCGTGCCCCATCGCCGTTCGTCGGACTTCTCCGGCCACTAGTGCTCCTGCACGATCGAACTCCATGGCAAGGAGCGCTACTGCGGCCGTCACCCTTGTCCGTTCGCCTTCACAACCGTGCCTCATCATCTCAGGTTGAATCTACGTATCTCTTCATCGATTCCGCCTGCTCAATGGTTTCCTTGCTTGCATGTTCACTGCAGGCATATATGTTCATGGCCGGCCAACTCCACGTCGCCGTCTCGCTAATGATCCAAGCATCGGTGACGGTGAGAAATCTTCACGTGCTGCTCTTCCAATTAGCCTTCTTTATCTTTTGTGGCTAAGAGCATCTCCAAAGGCCTCTCCAAATGAGTTATGCATTTGTGAATTTGCAAAAAACCTCAAAAAGAGGGCTCCAACGGTTCTCCAAATGACTTTTGCATTTGTGCAAGTTTTGCAATTCTCTGGTTCGGTTTTGCATATATGGAGAGCGAGCTCGACTCTCCAAACGCCGTCCTCTCCTCTCGCGCCCGAATTCTCCCCTCCCTCTTTCGCGCCCGACTTCTATTTTTAGTAATGCAGAGCCAATTTTGCAAAGGCCGTTGGAGATGGCATCTTTTTAGGCTTTGCATTCTATTTTGAGACTTTGCAAATAACCTCAAATGCAAAACTCATTTAGAGAGGCCCTTGGAGATGCTCTAATGACTCTCGGTAACGATGCATATATCATTCATACCCTGTTAAGAATCATCCATATGTTGCTTGCATCCACTAAACGTATATAGACACATACACACAAGCTAATCCCACATACCGATCAAAATACCTTGATTATTCCTTGATGATGCTGTCACCTCGTCACGGTGATGCTTTGCATATATACGTCTTCTTTTTCTACACAAATATATTATTCCTATTATTATTTCTCTTCTATAACTATTGCAGCCCATGTCCTTTTATTTCTTCTACATCACTGCCACCTTGCTAACTAACAATCGTACATACATCATACATATATATATCTGTTTTGTTGATGTCGTCACTTCATCATGTTGATGTCATATATGTATTCTTTTCTCTTCCAATAAAAATATACAATTCCAGTACATCCGTGTTGTTTATCTCAGTATTGACATCTTGTTGATACCGTGTACCTTTTATCTTTTCCTTCCAAATGAATTCCAATATTCCTACACATATATATCCCTCCTGTATGTTCTCATGCACTTTGTGGGCCCTTGATATCTATTCTTGCATGAATTAATTAATTAATTATTAATTTTGTATTTGAATCCTTCCAACTTCAAAAGCTTATAACTATTTAACAGTAGCCTTGTTTTTGTGGTTTTGCGCTCACGCGACCGTAGGAAACTACCTTTCGCATTAGAATCGCTTTTATTTTATTTTGTAATTCATGGTGTACTGTTTTTAGGTTTAATCAATGTGCTTGTACCGGATATTGTGCTCGATAGAGGTGAAGCTACACAAGGATGATCCGGAAGCGAAGTCACAAAAGCTTGAGCGAATAATTAAAGGCAAGTGTAACATGAGTTTCCTTGCTACCTAATAACTTTATAATCACATTCATATGCATGTGCCTAATATGATGCTAAGGACTTACCTAGTACTTTTGATATCCTATATTCCATGTTTACCCTGGGTTAATGCATATGGGTAGCTTTGCTTGCAATCACTAAGTTTTATAATGTTAACTTGACTAATGACTTATGCAATCAATGGTTAAAGTGGTGCTTTTGAGTAACATGGTCAACAGGGGGCTAGAGCATTGGGCTTTGCGGTGCTCTAGTCTGCCCTCCGTAGGGACTTAATCTTAAAGCGGCAACCCAGGACATCCGTACAACCTTGAGAATCAAAGTGGGCACGATCTTAGTCGTATAACTAGTTTTACTCTAGCTTATTAGTAGTTACCGAATTCGTTCGGCGCAAGAGGGGGGACTAGGTTGTAGGATGGCTCCTTGCCTGTCAAGATGTGTGCTGGACTGCGGTCACATGGTGTGCCAATCTTGAAGGGGGGCTCCATTCGCCTAGACGCTGAAACCTCGCGGCTACTAACTGGTTAGGGCAATTAGTGAAAGGCTTCGTAGTGAGACCCTGCCTATTCACCTTGGAAGTGTTAGGGGGTCGACGGGCCCCTAGGCAAATGGGAATCATGACTCAAGGTGAAAGTGTACACACTCTGCAGAGTTTGATCAAACTGATATATCAGCCGTGCTCACGGACACGAGCGGCCTGGATCCTTTTCGAGATAGATGGTTCTATGGATGGTTTGGGAGATGGTAATCTTGATGATTAATTACTTTAACATGGGAGGAGCCCTAAGCATACCTTAGCAATTTAGGCTTAATAAGTAGAATATGAGCAGCTAAAAATGCTTACCGCAGTTCAACCCTGTCTAGCCTTTTGAGCCTTGCATCCCCCCATGTTATACTTGCTGAGCATGGTGAGCTGACGCTTGTTGTTGTCACCAATAAAAATCCCTTTGATGGGTACCGATGGTGGATCAAAGTGGCGCGAAAGCGTGGTGGGTTTTTCCAAAGGAGTTATGTGAGTACTAGGCGAGTGCTCCCCCAGCCCGTCCCCGGAGTATGGCGACCCGAAGATAGATGATTAGGAAGAGTTTCCGTTGTACTCTGATATATGTAAGTGTTAATGTAAATATGTTTCGATATATAATAAAGCATTGCTTCTAATAATTACCATTTTTGTTACTATATGTGTCGTGTGGACATCCAGGGCACACATATAGTTAGTGCTTGGTCTTCTTTTGAAAACCAGGTGCTACAAAGTGGTATCAGAGCAGTGTTGACTGTAGGACGCTTAGCCTAGTTAGACATGGTCGTTCTTATAAACATAATTTGGTAAAAACTAATCTTTGTTTCCTCCCCCTAAATTCTTTGTGAAAATTAACAATATATTTCATCGAAAACCCCACGTTTCTCCAAGATCAATGAAGATGCCTATGAAGTTGAAGATTCTACATCAACAAACAGCATCACCATGGAGATTGATTAGTTCAAGTTCGCCAAACCTAAGCCTTTTATAGGAAGATTCTTCCCTGAGCGCTTTTACGTTAGCAACGATGCTAAGGTAAGTGCTAGTGTGTTCTTGATTAAGGACAATAGCATGTTAGTGTATTCTTACATGGTTGATTGTTTTGTTATGATGTTAATGTTTGATTTGGCTCTTTGTAATGATTGTCTCTTCACGAATCTCGGGACGAGATTCTGTTAAGGGGGTAGTTTGTCACACCCCAAAATTTCCATTTTGGGTTGTGCGTAGAAAACACTAAATCAAAATAAATGATTTTATGAATTTTCTAAAACTTACCAAGATTTAATTATGTTGTTTATAATATTAAAAGTGCAAAATATGGTTTCCTCAAATATTTTGAATTCAATTTGATATGTTTGTTGCATTCATGCTGAGATCATTAATTTATTGTTTGAAAAATGGTTTATGAAAATCCGCGTTAAGATACGAAGAGGTTTATTCTATTCCCAAAATAAAATATGCATAAAAGTTTATTTATTTTTATCTCAGTTCAAATATGTCCTTATTATAATCTATATCCATCATCACGTTGACACCTTTGGACTTACCTTGCCATTAACAAATCCAGTATAATTTCTTTTCTTATTTTTCTTCTGGCCATTTTCTCCTGCACGTATTTTCTTTCCAATCATTTATACCACCAAGCCACTAGCAGTCTTCACGTAACAGCATTGCCATTTGCCAACCACCGAAGCATGCAAGCAAGCAACCGTGCATCAGTTCATGTACAAGAACCAGTTGCCGCTACCTTTCTTTATATCAATTTCCATCAGCCGTAAACCACGATCGTCAACTGCAGCAGCAATTAATCCAAAGCTCCACTAGCGCTCCTAAATGCACCGCCTCATGAACCTCTCGGCAGTCGGCTGCATGACAAACTGACATCGACGCTTGGCCTCCTACCGTAACCCATCTACTCCTCACCTGTTGGTCTATAAAAGAAGCAGCCCTGCCTCTTACCTTCCTGGCCCCTTGGCTTTCTCCTCGGTTCTATATGAACAGGCCCATGGCCTCGTGTTCTGACCCTGCATCCACCGAGCTGCTCATCGTCCTCTCTCCCTCGCTAAATCGCCACCTCGAGGTCTTGGTCGAGCCGACTGCCACGCTGTCGATCTCCTCGGTCAGGAAGTCGTGGCTTCTTGGCTCTTCCCGAGTTCGCGGAACCGGCAGCCGCCGTGGTGTGCTCCTTCTCGGAATCACGAGTTCGCACGGCTGCTCCCGTGCCCCATCGCCGTTCGTCGGACTTCTCCGGCCACTAGTGCTCCTGCACGATCGAACTCCATGGCAAGGAGCGCTACTGCGGCCGTCACCCTTGTCCGTTCGCCTTCACAACCGTGCCTCATCATCTCAGGTTGAATCTACGTATCTCTTCATCGATTCCGCCTGCTCAATGGTTTCCTTGCTTGCATGTTCACTGCAGGCATATATGTTCATGGCCGGCCAACTCCACGTCGCCGTCTCGCTGATGATCCAAGCATCGGTGACGGTGAGAAATCTTCACGTGCTGCTCTTCCAATTAGCCTTCTTTATCTTTTGTGGCTAATGACTCTCGGTAACGATGCATATATCATTCATACCCTGTTAAGAATCATCCATATGTTGCTTGCATCCACTAAACGTATATAGACACATACACACAAGCTAATCCCACATACCGATCTGTTAACTCCAGAATTTGGTCAGGAATATGACAGGTGGACCCGCAGGTGGCAGAGAGAGAGATTCGGCAAATGCATATGCGGTCGGCTAATTTCCATGTGTTCGGCAAATGGCCAGGCGGTCGGCAACTGCTTCGTTTGAAGGCGGAAAAAGGAAAGGGAAGCTGATCGAAAAGGGAAGGAGTCGTGATGGTCAAGGACTCCGATTATGGATAGAGTTAGCGTATTTTTGTCTTTCCAATTTTGTTTAGATAGTTCGTAAGCATGTAGGACTCATGTTTCGTCCAGGGTATAAATATAAGCCCTCGACCATTGTAATAAGGGTTCACAACCAAATCAATACAACCGGCCACATGCCACCTTTCGAGTCCTTTTAGTCGTGTGGTCGAGTTCTTCGAGAGGGCCAATCGATCCGTCGACCTCCGTAAGTCCCGGCAACCTTGCTATCATGTCTAGTATCGTGCGGCGGATTTAGATTATGATGCAAGTAGTCTCATCCGTTTTGCTTAGTATCGTGCGGCGGATTTAAGCTTAATGATGGGAAGTTTTTGCTTGTGCCTTGTATCGTGCGGCGGATTAAGACATGAGTAAAGATAGTTATCGGCTCTTTTAGATTTGGCATGATCTAATAGATTCATTAAGTTATTACGTGTTGCTTGCTTCATTTAATGTTTAATTATATGCAACACTCTTTTGCCCAATCTAGATTGATACTTTTTCGGCTTGTTGATCGTTCCTTTCATGCTTATTCAATACCGAGTAGATCAAGCTCATATAGCCGAATTAGATCGATCTAGATTGTTACGTGTTGCGGGTTCATTCACGTTAGATGTAGATAAGCTTTGACAGGACCGGGTATCGTGCGGCAGATGCAAGTCTTTGGGTTACTCTAGAGCTAGTCATCCGGTGGACTAGAGATCGGTTTAACCTGATAGGTTTCTTTTACATATTACTTGTTTGTTCCTTCTTCATGGACCCCGATTCGGTAATCTTGGCGATACGGTTACACTCACACATGTAGCGAGTATTTATAGATCTGTTAGGTAATTACGTGCTTTTAGCTCTTTATTGTTAGATTGTATCATGCGGTGGATTGATCTAGTAGTAAGGAGTGGTGTAAATTCATAGTGAGTGGTATAATGCGGTGGATTAGCTTGCTTGGGTTTATGCTCGACGGGTTTATGAAGGCTAGACGTGCGCAGACTAGTTGGAATAGCCTATGCATGTGTTATTTAGTAGATTTACATTTATAAGTTACTCATCTTTAGTTATTAGTGCTTAATGATGCTTTAAACCCGAGATATAGTTTGATATGCTTTAATAGTTTAATCTTGTTCAAACATGTCTTCATTTACCGTATTCGGCAAGTTCATTATGTTTACATCGTTATGTTACTTTAGCCGAATGAACCGCAATCTGTTGCGATAGCTTCTATAGCTATGTGTCGTCGTAAGTGGCTTCAGGGCCGTAAAGATGGAACTGTCTGGTCTCACCCAAAGACGTTCCGGTTATGATCTTACCGTTTATCCCTTGTCGATTTTCGGGTCAAATCGACCGGGCACGCCACCGGATTCGACACCCGGCACCCGATTGAAGCTAGGCTTTCCAGCTTGCTGTGTGTGAGACACAAGGCGCCACATTTTGTGTCAACACACTTTTTGGCACGCCGGTGGGACCACTTCTCGCCCTAGGATGGGATCGGAAATTGACAACGATCACGTTACGAACGTGACCTTGACGAGCCGCACGACGAGCAACGCCGGATGGTAGAGCAAGCAATGGAACAAGATCGCGAAATGTCGATGTCTTTTTCCAAGAACAAGAGTGGCGAGTGATCATCAAGCAATCACGCCCACGAGTTCTTCTCGTCGTCGATCCCGATATTACGACGAGGAGGAGATGCGAGAGGGTAGTTGGAGCCATTTACAAAGCTGTGGGAGACACTATGTTGAATCACAACACAGCTTTTCTGGGCACCTTCCGCAAAATCATGGCTGATACTTTTGGTCCAGCAGTTGACAAGCGCTTTGAAGAAAGATTTGGAGAGCTTGCTGGACCAGTCTACTTCAACACTCAGCAATCTTCAGGGAAGCCAACTGGAGGAGAAGAGATGATCGGTACAAGCAAAGATGGAGCTATTCACGATGAAAAAGAGAAGCCTCCTGTGACCGAGCAGCAAACTCATGGTCAAGTAGCTTTTGGTGCAACAACAGATATACCCGCATCTCGCTTACAAGATCTCCCCGATGGCAAATAGATTGCAGAAGAGTGTCTATGGAGATGGGTACAATGAATTCACCGATTACGGTGCTCTCAATGCTTTGCCGAATCCGGGTACAAGGAGTGCATCGGAGTACCTTCGGAAGGCGGGGGCACAAGATGCCAATGATGTTCGCTAAAGCGAGAATGGCCGATATGATGCGAAATCAGTTCGGCCTTAAACCAAAGAATCAAACATATGCATACAAATCTCCCTTTCCGTAGTGGTACAATAGAGTAGCTCTTCCACCAAGAGTAAAGCCACCGACGCATTTGACTAAATTCTCCGGTCAAGATGACACTAGTACCATTGAACATGTTAGCGGGTACTTGATGCAACTTGGAGAAGCTGCTAGTGATGAAGCTTGGAGAATCAGATATTTTCCTATGTCTCGACAGGCCGGCTTTCACATGGTTTGCTTCACAAACCGGCCAATTCCATTAGAACATGGGCGGAATTGGAGCAAAAGTTCCATGCATACTTTTACACAGGAACCAATGAGAAGAAGATGGTTGATCTGTGGGCTATGAGGATGAAGACTACGAGACACCAATGGAGTATCTTCGTAGATTCGAGAAAGCGAAGAATATGTGCTATTCTCGACTATTCCCGATGATCAACTCGCACAATTGGTCATTGCGGGCATGCCGCCACATATCGAGAGACAAGCTATTCGGCATGGAGTTTGAAGACCTTGGACAAACTTGCACAAAAGTTGACAAAATGAGCAATCAAGCCCAAGGGTTCGGAGAGATGCTCGTTTTCGAAGAATAGTGCAACCGTTGACATGTATCGGGATTTCTAGAAGAAGCATCGAATATGAAGATGAAGATGAAGTAGTCGAGTTGAACTGGACAAAAGAGCCTACTTTGGTCACTCATCGATGGGTGAAGCAAAAAAGGGATCTTATGATTTTGATGTCGGTAAAGGGCGAGATAAGCTCTTTTTGTATCGATTCGGGAGAGGGACGCGTCAAACCGCTGAAGGGACATCCTATCTTTGCGCCTTGAAGGGGTAAAGGATAAGAAGTACTTGTGGGTTTCATGATACAAGTTCTCATCATATCAATGATTGCCGAGTGTTCGAGTAAAGATTCGAAAAGCTATTCAAGATGGACACTTGAGATTTGATGGCAAGATGAAAGTAGACAAAAACCCATTCCCTCGAACATGGTCTCTTTCTCTATAGGCATGGTTGATGCCGTGAGTCCAAGGAAAAGGGAAAGATGAAAGTTCGACCTCCGAAAGAGCCAAGGAGAGTGGTGCTTTGACCCTAATCGGCAAGTTACCAAGGAGGAAGTGCAACAAGTACGGTTCGGAAATAGCCGAACAGAGAAGGGTCGACTTCGTCTGCAGCTAAGGGAAATTGCCGAATACACGCGAGCCAAAGCGCAGAGTTACAAGACAACACTTGTTGAATAAGTGGCGAGAGGGAAAAGGAGATGGAGTATGATGAGGAGCAAAGACATTGAAGAAGAACGCGATTCATGGCGGCGTCGAAGATATGAGGCGAAGTGCGCCGAAGAGAACAGGAAGAGCATATGAGAGAGCAAGAGCAAGCGCATTGAACCGTTCCTTCTTCGACACCGTTGGAACGAAGGCTTGAAGTTGCCTCGCTAAAAACAATTGCCCCGAATGCGTGATCAATATTTAGAGTATAGGCAATCTCGAGTCAACCGCCCCCCGCCCATGATAGACTTGGAATAAGGATTCCCGAGGACGATCGGCGCATAAAAATAAATAATTTTGATGGACATCGAGGAAAAGATTTGCGAGATCAAGCTTGGGCTCATAGCAATGTTCATAATGCGGGAAAGCTCATACGGGTGGCAAAGAGGACAATGGTGCCCTCCCGGTCTCCGCGGAAAGCCGAAGAGAAGAGTTCGGCGTTTGAGAAATCAAGAGCTGAAGCGGAATTAGCCGAAAAGAAATCGGTGTGGCGTCCTAAGAAAAAGGATGATGGACAAGGTCCTTCGGCCGATACTAACATGGTGTTCTTTATCCCATTGGAGTTTAGAGCTCCCGAAGATCAAGAAGTTCAAGATGAAGTATACTCGGACTTTGATGAAACTGAATGCCGAGACTCGATGGCTCAACTTGTGTTGACTCGGCAAGCAATCTTTGACAAGCCGCTTAAAAACCGTCACACCGAAACCATTATACCCGAAGGGATATGTCAATGGCAAACCTTTAACCAAGATGCTTGTTGATGGAGGAGCTGCTATCAATATTATGCCCTACGCTACTTTCGTAAAGCTTGGTATGACAAGTGAGGATTTGCCGGATCGACATGATCCTTAGAGATTTTGCTCGGCAATGCTTCGATACTCGTGGAGCAAGACATGTGGAACCGATGATTGGATCCAAGACTTTGATCACTACTTTCTTTGTCATTGATGGCAAGGGGGCATATAGCATGCTTCTTGGAAGGGATTGGATCCATGCTAATTGCTGTGTACCATCAACTATGCATCAAATTCTTATTCAGTGGATAGGAGATGATGTAGAGATTGTCCAAGCTGATGATTCAGTGAGTGTTGCCACTTCCGAGCCTGCTTATTGGGAGTATGATGGACAAGACTGCCTTTCGGGTAAGAAATGGAAAGAAGGTCCCGTCAATGTGTTCGACGAGAGATCAACAACCCGATCCAAGCATCGATCCTACGAAGAACTTTTAATGGGCAATCCAATCAATGGCAACAAAGGCAACCGGGTCGTGGTTTCATGTCGGCCGACAAGTTAGAAGAGATTGATGTTGGAGATAGCACAAAGTCAAGGCCGATGTATATCGTGCAAATCTAGACCCGAACTTAAATTGAAATTAATAGAGTTGCTGAAGGAGTTCAAAGATTGTTTTGTTTGGGATTACACAGAGATGCCTGGATTGGATCGATCAATTGTTGAGCATAAGTTGCCTATAAAACCTGGATTTCGTCCCTTCAAACAACCTCCACGAAAAATCTATAAAGAGGAGGTATTGGCCGATGTAAAGAAAGAAATTGAAAGACTGATTGAAGAAAACTTTATTCGGCCATGCAGGTATGCAGAGTGGATTTCAAATATAGTACCTGTCTACAAAAAGAATGGGAAGATGAGAGTATGCATAGATTTCGAGATCTCAACAAAGCTACTCCCATGGATGGTTACCCAATGCCAAAGGGCCGATTTATTAGTGGATGCAGCAACGGGGTATGAAGTCATCGCTTTATGGATGGCAATGCCGGCTACAATCGATTTTCATGGCAGTTGAAGATATTGCAAAGACCGCATTCGATGTCCCGGCCACATTGGGTTATTTGAATGGATAGTAATGACATTTGGATTAAAGAATGCTTGGTGCAACTTATCGTAGAGCCATGAATTATATCTTTCATGAGTTGATCGGCAAAATTGTGGAAATTTACATTGATGATGTGGTAGTCAAATCCGAGGCCATAAAGGACATTTAGCCGATTTAAGGAAGACTTTGGAGTGCACAAGGAAACATGGTTTAAAGATGAATCCAAATAAGTGTGCTTTTGGAGTCTCTACTGGTGAATTCTTGGGGTTCTTGATTCACAAAGGAGGGATAGAAGTTGGGAAAAAGAGCATGGAAGCAATAGACAAAGTTGTGCCCCCAACTAACCTTACGAGTTGCAATCATTGCTGGGCAAGATCAATTTCGTGAGAAGATTCATATCCAATTTATCGAAAGAGTATTGCCTTTCTCTCCATTGTTGAAGCTCAAGAAGGATCAAAAATTTGTCTCGGGGTGACATACAAAAAAAAGGCTTTTGATGAGATCAAGCAATATATGAAGGCACCGCCAAGCAGTTGGTACCTCCACAACTTGAAAAGCCTTTCAAGTCAGTATGTGGCGGCCGATAGCCTAACAATAGGATCGGCCCTTATGCAAGAGTTTGATGGAAAAGAGAGGGTAATAGCTTACCTTAGCCGAAAACTACTAGATCCCGAAACAAGGTATTCGGCTATAGAAAAACTCGTTTGTGTGTTTATTACTCATGCACCAAATTTCGGCACTATTTGTTAAATGCCGAATGTGTGGTAATATCTAGTTTTGATGTAATTAAACACATGTTGTCAATGCCGATTTTAAATGGAAGAATCGGCAAATGGGTATTAGCACCTTTGTCGAGTTTAATTTAAAATATGAGTCGGCAAAAGCGAAAGGGCGGGCAATTGCCGATTTTATTACTCAACATCGTGATTTATCTCGTTGATATGATTAACATTGCCCCATGGGCATTATTTTTTGATGGATCATCATGTGACAAAGGTGGTGGTGCTGGTATTCTTTTGATATCCCCACGAGGAAAGACATTTGAGTTTGCTTTTCAATTGAATATCCTGTCACTAACAATCAAGCGAGTATGAGGCTTTGCTTAGAGGGCTTCTACTGGCATTAATAGAAGTGAAAGCGTTGCTATCGAAATATTTGGTGACTCGAGTTGGTGATCAATCAACCGACGGGGCAATATGAATGCAAGAACGATATATTGCAAGAATATCATGAGCAATGTCGGGAACTTTTGAAGAGCTTTTCGGTAGTGACTTTGCATCATATACCCAGAGAGCACAATGGAGGAGCAAATAGATTAGCTCAAGCTGCTTCTAGATATCGGGAAAATCATGAAGTCTATGCGGCAGAAGAAGGTGCTTTCAATTTTGATCAGATAAATGATGACTGGAGAAGTGACATTATCAGTTATCTGAAAGACCCATCTCAAAAAGTTTCCCGGAGGCTCAGGTATAAGGCACTTAAATTCGTACTTCTTGATGATCAGTTGTACCACAAGTCTATAGATGGAGTGTTGCTCAAGTGCTTGAATCAAGAAGAGGCTAAGAAGATTATGTTTGAAGTTCATGAAGGAGCTTGTGGTGCACATCGCCGGCTTACCGAATAAAGTGGATAATCGAAGGACAGGGTACTTTTGGCCGACTATGTTGGAGGATTGCTTTGAATATTACAAAGGGTGTCGAGATTGTCGATATTTGGTAATGTTCAAAGAGCACCCGCATCCGCTTCCGAACCCAATAGTCAAACCATGGCCGTTTAGAGGATGGGGCATAGATTTAATTGGACAGATTAATCCTCCATCTAGCAAAGGACACAAATTTGTGTTGCCGGCAAATGATTATTTCACCAAGTGGGTTGAAGCTATCCCTTTGAAAAAAGTCACATCGTAAAATATGATCAGTTTTGTCAAAGAGCATATAATTCATAGGTTTGGGATCCCACACCATTACAACTGATCAAGGGACTCAGTTCACTTCTTCAGAGTTTTGTGACTTTGCCGAAAGCATGGGGATAAGGTTGTATAATTCTTCTCCTTATTATGCACAAGCCAATGGCCAAGCAGAGGCGTCGAATAAGATCATGATCAAGATTATCCAGAAGAAGATCGATGAGAAGCCAAGGAGATGGCACTTGGTCCTTAATGAAGCATTATGGGCTTACCGAATGGCTTGCCATGGATCCACACAAGCATCCCCATATGAGCTGGTTTATGGACATAATGCTATAATGCCTTGGGAGCTGCAATCAGGATCAAGGAGGGTTGAGGTACAAAAGGACCTGACAGAAAAAGATTATAAGGATTTGATGATGGATGAATTGGAAGATTTACATTTGATTCATCTTAAAGCTTTGGAGAACATCGAGAGGAATAAAATGCGTGTTGCCAAGTACTACAACAAGAAAGTTAAAGTTAAGCAATTTGCGGAAGGAGAATTGGTTTGGAAGATGATATTGCCAATTGGCACAAAGGATAAGACATTTGGCAAATGGTCACCAAATTGGGAAGGACCTTTTCGGGTTGTCGGTTATGCACTGGTAATGCGTATATATTGAAAACGCTATTTGGAGAAGAACTTACTAGAGCCATCAATGGCAGATACCTTAAGAAGTTTTATCCAAGTGTCGAAGTTGGATCTTAATTATGACTATGACGTGAATGTGGCATAGCCGATTGAATAAAATCGCCTTCAGAGCAAAGGAAAGAAGTTGGAGAGAAATAGCCGATATTATTGTATCGCCTCTAGTGCAAAAATAGCCGATGCAGTTGTATCGCCTTTAGCCAAATTTTTTTAAAAAAGTATGAATGAATAGTTTGATCTTATCTCTCAGCTGATGGGTTTATCGGGAGAAGATAAAGAGAATTGAAGTGCTACGCTACAAACCGTCAAGTCATGGAACAAGTGCCAAGATCTAATCGGGCCGAGGTGACGTCAGGCATTCGGGAGAATTTCATTCGGGAAAATTGTTGCAGTCGAAATGCCAGCTAAGGGGCAAGAAAATTCGCAAGAACGAACGTGATTGCCAGAACACCATTGCAGCAAAGACAGACAAAATCAAGGAGACGGCCAACATTCTTCATTAAAAAATTTTTATTTACAACCCGCGCCAATCCTAATACAAGCTACTCCTCTTCTTCGGTGAAGAGCTTGTTGAGGACGGACTCCGGGTTGGTGGCGTTGGCCATGGCGTCGGCGTGGGCCGTCGTACCCGCCAGAGGCCTCGATGCCGTCGACCTCGTGAGGAAGCCCGCCGTGGAAGCCGGTCGGCATCGGAGCGTAGTCGTCCCCGGTCCGGACGACATCCCCGCTGTGCCAAGCGCGGTGCCGAGGCGCACGCCATGAAGAGCGGCTGGTCGATCCGACTGTGCACCGCCTCGAGGCGATTCGCGTGGTCGCCCGGGCGTTCACGTGGTTGGCCGCCGCCCGCGGCCAACCTCAGCGGTCCGGCTTCGCGTTGAGTTCGCAAAGGAAACAAGACGGACAAAGGAGTAAAGCGAGATCAAGAAAACGGAAATCAAGCAATGGCAAAAGAGAACAAGTACGGTGATGGTCTCCGTCATCTCGCCGGCAAGTGTCCTCCCACTCCAACCGGGCGATCCCGAACTTCTTGGTTTCTTCACCAAGAAGCTCCATCGCCTCGTCCCTCGCGGCGGTACGCGGCGGCGTCAGTAGCGGCCGTACGGGATCTCCTCGTCATTCCCCGTCCCATATAGGATGGTACGAAGAGGCGGACCCCGATGAGGCCGAGGCGTGGCCGATGCCGGAGCAGAGCAGAACCGGGCCGGAGCCGGGCCGCCGCAGAGCAAAAGGCCGAACGCCGCGGCCGGCGCCAGAAACGCCATTGGCCGGTGCCGATCCTCGCCGTCCTACAAACAAGGTGCAATCAAGATCGGCTAAACAAGAAGAAACCGCAAACAAGATGGAGAAGTTGTCTCCTTACCGCAGCGACGGCCGCCGTGGTTGCTTCCTCCGCCACGTCCGCGGAGCGGGAGCGGAGGCGTGGCGAGACCGGAGCGCGAGCCGGGGTGGCGTTCCTCCGGAAGTTGGCGGACGTAGTCGCGGTGTTCCCGACGACCCCGAAAACGGATCGAGAAGATGAACAACCGCAAGGGGGCAGACTCGGACGGGTAAAAACTATCAATCGATAACTCGGGGGTTGAAGATCTCACCGCCGGCGCCGGTTGCTACTTCCCTCCGCCTCGTCCTGGGCAGGACGCTTGCTACGGTCGCCGCCGCTGGCCATCGGTGGTGGTGAGGGTTTTTCGAGATCGAGGTGGAAGAGGAAGTGGAAGAGATGATAGCAACTGTTTGTGCTTGGATGTGATGATGGTGGGAGCCGACTGGTCTTATTTATGAACGTGGGAGCCGTGACGAGACTGCGGGAAAACCAAGCGACAAGATAGGGTTTCCACACCTATGGGCCGATGTTGAGTTGGGCCGAGCCCATTACTACTGGCGATTCAGTTGCCATGCGTTCGGTCGGCTAAGTAACTGATGAGGGCCATTCGGCTAAAGTATAATACTTGGGACAGCAACAGTTACGTTCGGCTGATATACACATCTATGAGTGCAGTCGTAATTGGAAGAGCCGAATAGCAACAGAAGCAGAGAAGAAAGAGAAAAAATGAGGATTATCTATTTTTCCAGAGAAAGGGAATTGTTTTCAAGTATGACAGGGTCAAGCCTAAGTGTCTACATCTTCAAGTACAAACCAAGCATCTATACATTTATAAAAGAGTTGATGACAAAGAAAGAGCATCAATCTTGATTCGGTTGACTTCATCAAGAGCTTTTTGGTCTTCTTCTTCGAGTCTTGGATGTTGGACAATTTGCTTTTAATTTGCCGCGTCTCCTTGATGACCGATTGTATTTTGGACTTAGCCGAATCGAGAGATGGCAGATTTGCGAGCTTGGTTTCTTGGGACCGAATGTTAGCATTCAGTTGAGCTAGTCGAGCTTCAAGTTTGGTTCTTTCTTCTCTCATGACCCGTGCTCTCTGGTTCTAAGGTGCTCAAGAAATGCTCGCGATTGACTTGATGCCGAGTAGAGCTCTTTGACTGTTGTTCCTTGGCCACCTTTCTTTTCTCCAGATCAACTTTGGTGGACATATTCTTGTGTGCTCTCTTGATAGCAAAGAAAGTGATCATCAAGGTGTGATAAAGCATCTATGGCGGCTTTGAGATTAGAGGGAAGCTCTTGATCAATAAGCTCGCTATTTCCCTTATTTTGTCTCGAATCTTGGGTCAAAGCAACAATATCCTTTTTCGGAAATGAGATTATATCCTTTAGCTTGGCTTGACTCTCTCGATGATAACCGCTGGTTGGAAGAAACTTCATCATCTTTATCCCCAAAGAAACTCTTCAAATAAAGGGAAAAACGGCTTGAGGATGAGCAAGATCCTGTTGGTGAACAAGGAAGGTAGTTTAGCCAAATGATTCGGTCCGAATGGAAAAATGGCCGAGTGGAGTAAGAATAATACCTCTTCGGCAATTACTTGATCGATTGCCTCCTGAGTAACATCAATATGTTGGATGGTTGATGCCACAGTCACTTCAGGATTGACAATATCATGGCTTGGTACATCCTGAATTGTCAGAGTTATTGGAACTTGAAGTTCTTGGAAAAGGGGTTCTCCTTGTTCATTTGTCTGATGGAGAGGAATTTCTTCTGTTTCTCCTTGTTCATCTGAGTCGAAGCATAAAATGAGACTGGTATGCAAATGGAAGAACAAGAAAGAACTCTAGTACAGATACGCACCAGATGACCGACAGATTCATTGACATCTGCTTGGCTAGCGAATGTTCAGAGAATCTTCCAAATTTACCACTCGGTCGGGCTTTGAGGGTGAGCCTGCACTGTTGAAAGAGAGTGATGAATACGGACACATTTGCGGATGATAGATAAGGGATCAAAAGCATTCATACCGAGGGAGTGGCTTAGCTTTCTTTGATCTTGTTTTCTTGGGAATTGCAAAGTGTCCTTGATAGGGGAAGAAGGAGTTTTTCTTTTAAGGTCCTTCAGAGCACCGCACCCTCGGTGGTATCTTGTTAAATGTTTGTCGACTCGGAGCATCATGTCCCGAGCGGCTTTGGGGCCGGGTTGCCAATATAAAATTTTTGGAGGGCTTGGAGGAGCATTATCCTGTTCACAAAGATATTTAAGCACGAGGAAGATGTATAAAGTGGAAGGAGCTATAAAGAAATTTACCTCATCACCGAAGTAAATGAAGGCATTAGAACTTGGCACAAAGGATGAACTTGTGCTCAAGATGTGAGAATGCCATTCTTTCCACCAAAGGTCAAATGAAGAGTGAGTTATTTCGATTATCACCAAGGGTTTGGGTTCATATGTTGGAAGATTAGACCCAAGATTAAAAACTTTATTGGCCTCGGTGATATCTCGTTAATGATTCTCTCGGGCTCGATGATGTCGTAAAAGTATGGCCTTGGGGGCAGTTGACCAAGTCCAAGTTGCCTGGCGACCATATTAGGATTGTAAAATTCATAGGTTGAATTTATCAACCGGCCAAGATGAAATTCTGCGGTAAAGCACGGGGGCTTGATGAAGGAATTGTAGATGTCCTTAGAGTCATCATCTATGCAGCCCGATTCATAACTGAATCTGCAAGGAAGAGTTAGATCTTCATTTTCCCTGAAAGGGAACCAAACCATGTGTTGGAAGCCCTTGTAGAAGATCTTGAAAAGATGGCCCAGGTCCAAATCAATGATAATTGAAGATGCAGCCTCTCCATATGTCTGACAAGACTTGTATCTGGGATCTTCACCTTCAGCATAGTTGATTGAAGGAAAGTTCAGGTTGTGGAGATCAACAGAGACAATCTGATGCATATATAGTTGCAACCACATCTGAAGAAGCCACCATGGTCCATTGACACAGGAGATTTCACCCTAATTCCTCATCTGAACAGTGATTTGATGCATCATGTGGTAAAATGCTCCTAGCAGATATTTCCCCAAAGGAATCAGCTTGCCTACAGCCAATTCTTCAGCCATCACTATGTGATTCAGAGTAGGCTCATTGGACTTGCCACAGAAGATAAATCTGCATAACCACATGTTCATGAAAGCTTTGTATTCCTTATCAGATACGGTGCCAGTTGAAGCATAGGCCTGAATATACTTGGTCCAACCTCCTCCTGGCTTGACCGCCTTCGTGAACTCGGTGCTTTTGTATTTGAAGGGATAGGTTGGTTTGGTGATATTCGACTTAGTCATCATGAAAATGTCGACAAAGTGATTGACATTGGGCCATGGCCGAAGATGAACGCATTAATGGCGTCGAGACCAAAAATGAGAAGCGGCTATGAGGAGGGAGTCGTTTCTAGGCATTTCGGCTAAAGAAAGCTCCAAACAAAGTCTTGAATATCTTGAGATTCCCAAAAGTCACCGTTCCCGGACCGCATCCCGCGATACCGCTTACGCCATCCCGCAATTGAAGGAAGCGGCCATGTTTTGAAGGTGCTTGGCCATCTCGTTTGGGGAGCGATCCTAGATTTGAAGGGGATTCTCAGGGTTTCTTTTTCAATGAACTCCCTTGGATTAGGATTTCCCCGTGGACCAAGAAAGAATGAACCAGGATGAGCAAGATTGGAAATCAAAATCTCGTTCTTCATTTCCTTTATAAAAGTAAAGCGAATGAATCAAGAACACATCTGGAAAATAATTCAAGAAAATTGCCGAATGGGTGAAAGCAGGTAGGGTTACCTCTAGAAGCTCCTCTTGAGTTCCCGTTGCCATGATGGAGCCGGGTCGAAGTCTCCGTCGCCATTGAAGACAAGCAGCGAGCGCAGATCTCAAGTGGCGGCTGCGGGCGTTGGCGGTGCTTGACCTAGGCGAAAAGCGATAAATCAATTTCGAAATAAAACCCTTTTATCTCGAAATTGAGGGGGCATGTGTTAACACCGAATTTGGTCGAATATGATGTGGACCCGCGCGGCGAGAGAGAGAGATTCGGCAAATGCATATGCGGTCGGCTAGTTTCCATGTGTTCGGCAAATGGCCGGCGTCGGCAACCGCTTCGTTTGAAGGCGGAAAAAGGAAAGGGAAGCGATCGAAAAGGGAAGGAGTCGTGATGGTCAAGGACTCCGATTATGGATAGAGTTAGCGTATTTTTGTCTTTCCAATTTTGTTTAGATAGTTCGTAAGCATGTAGGACTCATGTTTCGTCCGGGGTATAAATATAAGCCCTCGACCATTGTAATAAGGGTTCACAACCAAATCAATACAACCGCCACGTGCCACCTTTCGAGTCCTTTTAGTCGTGTCGTCGAGTTCTTCGAGAGGGCCAATCGATCCGTCGACCTCCGTAAGTCCCGCAACCTTGCTATCATGTCTAGTATCGTGCGGCGGATTTAGATTATGATGCAAGTAGTCTCATCCGTTTTGCTTAGTATCGTGCGGCGGATTTAAGCTTAATGATGGGAAGTTTTTGCTTGTGCCTTGTATCGTGCGGCGGATTAAGACATGAGTAAAGATAGTTATCGGCTCTTTTAGATTTGGCATGATCTAATAGATTCATTAAGTTATTACGTGTTGCTTGCTTCATTTAATGTTTAATTATTTGCAACACTCTTTTGCCCAATCTAGATTGATACTTTTTCGGCTTGTTGATCGTTCCTTTCATGCTTATTCAATACCGAGTAGATCAAGCTCATATAGCCGAATTAGATCGATCTAGATTGTTACGTGTTGCGGGTTCATTCACGTTAGATGTAGATAAGCTTTGACAGGACCGGGTATCGTGCGGCAGATGCAAGTCTTTGGGTTACTCTAGAGCTAGTCATCCGGTGGACTAGAGATCGGTTTAACCTGATAGGTTTCTTTTACATATTACTTGTTTGTTCCTTCTTCATGGACCCCGATTCGGTAATCTTGGCGATACGGTTACACTCACACATGTAGCGAGTATTTATAGATCTGTTAGGTAATTACGTGCTTTTAGCTCTTTATTGTTAGATTGTATCATGCGGTGGATTGATCTAGTAGTAAGGAGTGGTGTAAATTCATAGTGAGTGGTATCATGCGGTGGATTAGCTTGCTTGGGTTTATGCTCGACGGGTTTATGAAGGCTAGACGTGCGGCAGACTAGTTGGAATAGCCTATGCATGTGTTATTTAGTAGATTTACATTTATAAGTTACTCATCTTTAGTTATTAGTGCTTAATGATGCTTTAAACCTGAGATATAGTTTGATATGCTTTAATAGTTTAATCTTGTTCAAACATGTCTTCATTTACCGTATTCGGCAAGTTCATTATGTTTACATCAGTTATGTTACTTTAGCCGAATGAACCGCAATGCTGCGAGATAGCTTCTATAGCTATGTGTCGTCGTAAGTGGCTTCGGGGCCGTAAAGATGGAACTGTCTCGGTCTCACCCAGCACGTTCCAGTTATGATCTTACCGTTTTATCGCTTGTCGATTTTCAGGTCAAATCGACTGGCACGCCACCGGATTCAGACACCCGGGCACCCGATTGAAGCTAGGCTTTCCAGCTTGCTGTGTGTGAGACACAGTGCGCCACATTTTGTGTCAACACGATCAAAATACCTTGATTATTCCTTGATGATGCTGTCATCTCGTGACGGTGATGCTTTGCATATATACGTCTTCTTTTTCTACACAAATATATTATTCCTATTATTATTTCTCTTCTATAACTAGTGCAGCCCATGTCCTTTTATTTCTTCTACATCACCGCCACCTTGCTAACTAACAATCGTACATACATCATACATATATATATCTGTTTTGTTGATGTCGTCACTTCATCATGTTGATATCATATATGTATTCTTTTCTCTTCCAATAAAAATATACAATTCCAAGACATCCGTGTTGTTTATCTCAAGTATTGACATCTTGTTGATACCGTGTACCTTTTATCTTTTCCTTCCAAATGAATTCCAATATTCCTACACATATATATCCCTCCCGTATGTTCTCATGCACTTTGTGGGCCCTTGATATCTATTCCTTGCATGAATTAATTAATTAATTATTAATTTTGTATTTGAATCCTTCCAACTTCAAAAGCTTATAACTATTTAACAAGTAGCCTTGTTTTTGTGGTTTTGCGCTCACACGACCGTAGGAAACTACCTTTCGCATTAGAATCGCTTTTATTTTATTTTGTAATTCATGGTGTACTTGTTTTTAGGTTTAATCAATGTGCTTGTACCGGATATTGTGCTCGATAGAGGTGAAGCTACACAAGGATGATCCAAAAGCGAAGTCACAAAAGCTTGAGCGAATAATTAAAGGCAAGTGTAACATGAGTTTCCTTGCTACCTAATAACTTTATAATCACATTCATATGCATGTGCCTAATATGATGCTAAGGACTTACCTAGTACTTTTGATATCCTATATTCCATGTTTACCCTGGGTTAATGCATATGGGTAGCTTTGCTTGCAATCACTAAGTTTTATAATGTTAACTTGACTAATGACTTATGCAATCAATGGTTAAAGTGGTGCTTTTGAGTAACATGGTCAACGGGGGCTAGAGCATTGGGCTTTGCGGTGCTCTAGTCTCGCCCTCCGTAGGGACTTAATCTTAAAGCGGCAACCCAGACATCCGTACAACCTTGAGAATCAAAGTGGGCACGATCTTAGTCGTATAACTAGTTTTTCTCTAGCTTATTAGTAGTTACCGAATTCGTTCGGCGCAAGAGGGGGACTAGGTTGCGGGATGGCTCCTTGCCCGTCAAGATGTGTCTTTGGGATCAACGGTCACATGGTGTGCCAATCTTGAAGGGGGGCTCCATTCGCCTAGACGCCGAAACCTCGCGGCTACTAACCGGTTAGGGCAATTAGTGAAAGGCTTCATAGTGAGACCGCCTATTCACCTTGGAAGTGTTAGGGGGTCGACGGGCCCCTAGGCAAATGGGAATCACGACTCAAGGTGAAAGTGTACACACTCTGCGAGTTTTGATCAAACGATATATCGGCCGTGCTCATGGACATGAGCGGCCGGATCCTTTTCGAGATAGATGGTTCTATGGATGGTTTGGGAGATGGTAATCTTGATGATTAATTACTTTAACATGGGAGGAGCCCTAAGCATACCTTAGCAATTTAGGCTTAATAAGTAAAATATGAGCAGCTAAAAATGCTTACCGCAGTTCAACCCTGTCTAGCCTTTTGAGCCTTGCATCCCCCCATGTTATACTTGCTGAGCATGGTGAGCTGACGCTTGTTGTTGTCACCAATAAAAATCCCGGATGGGTACCAGATGGTGGATCAAAGTGGCGCAGCGAAAGCGTGGTGGGTTTTTCCAAAGGAGTTATGTGAGTACTAGGCGAGTGCTCCCCCAGTCAGCCGTCCCTGTGGAGTATGGCGACCCGAAGATAGATGATTAGGAAGAGTTTCCGTTGTACTCTGATATATGTAAGTGTTAATGTAAATATGTTTCGATATATAATAAAGCATTGCTTCTAATAATTACCCATTTTGTTACTATATGTGTCGTGTGGACATCCAGGCACACATATAGTTAGTGCTTGGTCTTCTTTTGAAAACCGGTGCTACAACACCTCGGCCTCTCCAAGGCCACGGTGTTTGTTGCCGCCCGATAACCCGAATGGCCCTTAACCATGGCCCCACGGCTCTAGAACCGCCATATTTGCACACACGACTATGCTACCGCACGCCCGATTCCCGCGTGTCCTACGGCTCTCGGCACTAGGTCAAGCATGACCGTATGCCATAGTTAAGGCATTTTGACGCCTCTAGCCTCACCACCACAATGTTTGTCATCACTCGAGAGCCCGAACGGCCCTTAACCACGGCTCCATGACTCCGAACTTCCATATTTGCACACACGACCGTGCCGCCGCACGGCCGGATCCCGTGCATCCTATGGCTCTCGGCACCGGGTCAAGCATGCCCGTACGCCATGGTTAAGCCATTTTGATGCCTCTCACCTCTCCACCATAGAGTTTTCCATCACCCGAGAGCCTGAAGGGCCCTTAACCACGGCTCCATGGCTCCAAAACTGCCATATTTGCACACACAACCATGTTGCCGCATGGTCGGTTCCAACGCATCCTATGGCTCCCAGCACTGAGTCAAGCATGCCCGTACACCATGGTTAAGGCATTTTGACATCTCTGGCCTCTCTACCATAGCATTTGCCATAGCTCGAGAGCCTGAACGACCCTTAACCTCGGCTCCACGGCTCCAGAACTGCCATATTTGCACACGGGACTTTTTCTTTGCCGCACGGCCGGATCCTGTGCATCCTATGGCTCCCGACACTAGGTCAAGCACGACCATGCACCATGGTTAAGGTGTTTTGACACCTCTGGCCTCTCCGGCCCGGCGTTTGTTGCCGCCGAGAACCCGAATGGCCCTTAACCATGGCTCCACGGCTCTAGAACTGCCATATTTGCACACACGAGTATGCTACCGCACAATGGTTCTTGCGTGTCCTACTCTCGGCACTAGGTCAAGCACGACCGTATGCATGGTTAAGGCATTTTGACACCTCTGGCCTCACCACCACAATGTTTGTCATCACCCGAGAGCTCGAACGGCCCTTAACAATAGCTCTATGACTCCAGAACTTCCATATTTGCACACACGACTGTGCTGCCGCACGGCCGGATCCTGTGCATCCTATGGCTCTCGGCACCGGGTCAAGCATGCTCGTACCCCATGGTTAAGCCATTTTGATGCCTCTCACCTCTCTACCATAGAGTTTTCCATCACCCAAGAGCCTGAAGGAACCATGGCTTCATGGCTCCAAAACTGCCATATTTGCACACACAACCATGTTGCCGCATGGTCGGTTCCAACGCGTCCTATGGCTCCCGGCACTGAGTCAGGCATGCCAGTACGCCATGGTTAAGGCATTTTGACATCTCTGGCCTCTCTACCATAGCGTTTGCCAAAGCTCGAGAGCCTGAACGGCCCTTAACCTTGGCTCCACGGCTCCAGAATTGCCATATTTGCACACACGACTTTGCTGCCGCACGGCTGGTTCCTGCGCGTCCTACGGCTCCTGGCACCAAGTCAAGCACGCCCATGCGCCATAGTTAAGGTGTTTTGACACCTCTGGCCTCTCCAGCACAGCATTTGTTGCTGCCCGAGAACCCGAATGGCCCTTAACCATGGCTCCACAGCTCTAGAACTGCCATATTTGCACACACGACTATGCTACCGTATGCCATGGTTAAGGCATTTTGATGCCTCTAGCCTCACCACCACACTGTTTGTCATCACCCGAGAGCCCGAACGGCCCTTAACAATAGCTCCACGACTCTAGAACTTCCATATTTGCACACACGACGGTGCTGCCGCACGGCCGGATCCTATGCATCCTACGGCTCTCGGCACCGGGTCAAGCACGCTCGCACCATGGTGTACGAGCATGCTTGACCCGGTGCCGAGAGCCATAGGATGCACACGATCCGGCCGTGCGGCAGCACAGTCGTGTGTGCAAATGTGGAAGTTCTGTAGTCATGGAGCTGTTGTTAAGGGCCGTTCGGGCTCTCGGGTGATGACAAAAATTGTGGTGGTGAGGCCAGAGGTGTTAAAATGCCTTAACCATGGCATACGGTCGTGCTTGACATAGTGCCGAGAGCTGTAGGACATGCAAGAACCGACTGTACGGTAGCATAGTTGTGTGTGCAAATATGGCAGATCTAGAGCTGTGGAGCCATGGTTAAGAGCCATTCGGGTTATCGGGCGGCAACAAACGCTGTGCTGGAGAGGCCAGAGGTGTCAAAACGCCTTAACCATGGTGCATGGGCGTGCTTGACTTGGTGCCAGGTGCCGTAGGACGCGTAGGAACCAGCTGTGCGGCAGCAAAGTCGTGTGTGCAAATATGGCAGTTCTGGAGCCGTGGTGCTGAAGTTGAGGGCCATTCAGGCTCTCAAGCTATGGCAAACGCTATGGTAGAGAGGCCAGAGATGTCAAAATGCCTTAACCATGGCGTACTGGCATGCCTGACTCAGTGCCGGGAGCCATAGGACGCGTTGGAACCGACCATGCGGCAACATGGTTGTGTGTGCAAATATGGCAGTTTTGGAGCCATGGAGCCGTGGTTAAGGGCCCTTCAGGCTCTTGGGTGATGGAAAACTCTATGGTGGAGAGGTGAGAGGCATCAAAATGGCTTAACCATGGGGTACGAGCGTGCGTGACCGGTGCCGAGAGCCGTAGGATGCACAGGATCGTGCCGTGCGGCAAAGACAGCTTATGTGTGCAAATATGGAAGTTCGGGAGTCGTGAGCCGTTGTTAAGGGCCATTCGGGCTCTCGGGTGATGACAAACATTGTGGTGGTGAGGCCGAGGCGTCAAAATGCCTTAACCATGGCATACGGTCGTGCTTGACCTAGTGCCGAGAGTCAGAGGACACGCAAGAACCGGGCCGTGCGGTAGCATAGTCGTGTGTGCAAATATGGCAGTTCTAGAGCCGGGAGCCATGGTTAAGGGCCATTCGGGTTCTCGGCGGCAACAAACGCTATGGCCGGAGAGGCCAGAGGTGTCAAAACGCTTTAACCATGGCGCATGGGCATGCTTGACTTGGTGCCGAGCCGTAGGACGCACAAGAACCACTGCGGCAAAGAAAGTCCCGTGTGCAAATATGGCGCTTCCGGAGCCGTGAGCCGAGGTTAAGGGCCGTTCAGGCTCTCGAGCTATGGCAAATGCTATGGTAGAGAGGCTAGAGATGTCAAAATTCCTTAACCATGGCGTACGGGCATGCTTGACTCAGTGCCGGGAGCCATAGGACGCGTTGGAACCGACCATGCGGCAACATGGTTGTGTGTGCAAATATGGCAGTTTTGGAGCCATGGAGCCGGGGTTAAGAGCCCTTCAGGCTCTCGAGTGATGGAAAACTCTATGGTGGAGAGGTGAGAGGCATCGAAATGGCTCAACCATGGCGTACGGGCATGCTTGACCCGGTGCCGAGAGCCATAGGATGCACAGATCCGGCCGTGCGGCAAAGACTGGCCGTGTGTGCAAATATGGAAGTTCTAGAGTCATGGAGCTGTGGTTAAGGGCTGTTCGGGCTCTCGAGTGATGACAAACATTGTGGTGGTGAGGCCAAAGGTGTCAAAATGCCTTAACTATGGCATACGGTCGTGCTTGACCTAGTGCCGAGAACTGTAGGACACGCAGGAATTGGCTGTGCAGTAGCATAGTCGTGTGTGCAAATATGGCAGTTCTTGAGCTGTGGAGCCATGGTTAAGGGCCATTCGGGTTATCGGGTGGCAACAAACGCCGTGGCCGGAGAGGCCGAGGTGTCAAAATGCCTTAACCATGGCGCATGGGCGTGCTTGACTTGGTGCCAGGATCCGTAGGACGCGCAGGAACCAACCGTGCGGCAGCAAAGTCGTGTGTGCAAATATGGCAGTTCTGGAGTCGTGGAGCCGAGGTTAAGGGCCGTTCAGGCTTTCGAGCTATGGCAAACGCTATGGTAGAGAGGCTAGAGATGTCAAAATGCCTTAACCATGGCGTACGGGCATGCTTGATTCAGTGCCGGGAGCCATAGGACGCGTTGGAACCGACCGTGCAGCAACATGGTTGTGTGTGCAAATATGGCAGTTTTGGAGCCATGAAGCCGTGGTTAAGGGCCCTTTAGGCTCTTGGGTGATGGAAAACTCTATGGTGGAGAGGTGAGTGGCATCAAAATGGCTTAACCATGGCGTACGGGCATGCTTGACCCGGTGCCGAGAGCCATAGGATGCACAGGATCCGGCCGTGCGGCAGCACAATCGTGTGTGCAAATATGGAAGTTCTAGAGTCATGGAGCTGTGGTTGAGGGCCGTTCGGGCTCTCGGGTGATGACAAACATTGTGGTGGTGAGGCCAGAGGCGTCAAAACGCCTTAACTATGGCATACGGTCATGCTTGACCTAGTGCCGAGAGCTGTAGGACATGCAGGAACCGGCTGTGCAGTAGCATAGTGTTGACGGTCGTTAAGTGTCAATTTTTACCATCAACTAGACATGAGAAAGGACCTAAATATGTTCACCAACTAGATATAGGGGTTATACTAATGGAATTCCACGAGTTTTGGTGAATGTCTGTTTCTGCAGGGTGTCAGCTGAAAATACCCAAGGAAGGCCCACATGTCAGGTTTACATAGAGATAATCGGGAACCGGTGAAAATTCTGTAATCTGGAAGGTTCGAGAAGGCTCTGGACCAAACGGGAGCCCGAACCGGCTCGGTGGAGAGTCGGCCGCCCAACCCTAGAGTAGGCCGACTGGCCAGTTCAACCAATCAGAATCAGCCTCGCGGATCCCTGTTCCACCGCCTTTGAGGATGAATAATAATCGTCCATTTAGGTCGGTTTGATCCGAGGGCTGCGATGCATCCTAGGGGGCTATATAAGGGGGCCCCCGGCCCCGGGAGGAGGCATCCCTTGAAACCCTAATTCATTATTTCCGAGAGGATCGAAGTGAGGGGGTCCCTTGAATGGATCTCCTCCATAGAGCCTAGCATTCAAGATAGATAGAGAGAGTATAGGGTGGAGGTAGAGTTGGAGGAAGCCCGGTATGTCGGTGTCTCCTCTCCGGTTGTACCTGCGGGATCAAGTCTCCTAACCCGAGGCTTGGTTCTAGGATCATTCTGCAATTCAACTTCTGATACTAGTAAGTTCTTGTTATTATTGCTCTTTGGTTTACGAGTTTACTTTATTCGCTTCCGGTTGGGAATAGAGTAATCGTTCATAGCGTAAGCGTGGTGCTTGGGCTAGGTTCAATTGTAGATGCTCCCTATCTGGCCAGAAACATGGTAGTATCGAGGGAAGTGACAATCCCTTTGTTACCTTTGTAGCCCACTTCCCGTCAGTAGGTAAGGTAGGTCCAAAAGTGCTAGGTTAAGCATCCTCTGTGGTGTCTTTTCTTAGGTGCTCCCATAGAGTAGTAGTTGCAAAGCTTGCCATAGGTTGGAAGGAGACTGTGGCAAGAATCCTCTCTATATCACTCATTACCTTGTCTCGTAGCTCGGGGGTTAAGTATAGACTTGGGTTAGTCGATGCATGTTTTCTCCTAGCGGATAAATAAATAACGATACTGGAATATCTCCCGGGTGAAGTGCTCACCGATATCCGTGCGCTTGCGGATTATTTCTCTTTGATTCTTTCGTGTGCGTATCTAGTATCAACAAGCATTTACGGCGCCGTTGCTTGGGGAGAAAGACGGTCTCACGAGATAACCTTAAGTCATGTTTAGCCTTGTATTATACTTTTATCTTTTTGTAATTTCTTCTGCATTTTATTTTCTATCCTTATAGATAACCCAAATTCCATGTCTATCTATCAATTTCTTGCACCCATGAGCACATGCTTAGAGCCTCTAGAACCCATGATTTTCACATCTAGCTATGAGCTACACCAATGTTTGGTTGCAATAGGTCAAAGCCAACCCTTTTCTACAGCTAGAGTCCTATCTTCTAATCAAGAGGGTATTGTACCCAAGGTCCTATCCTCAACCGGTGAGGGTAATGAACCCAAAGTCCTATCCTCTGATCAAGTAGGTAATGAACTTTTGGCTACACTTAGGGAATCTTTTAATTTTCCTATAAATTTAGGTTTAGACCTAGCCTTACAAGACCATGTTCTTCTTCAACATCTATATATGGGTCTTGATAATATCACCTTTGGAGGAGTTTTCCTTTCTTTACCCTTTAGTGAAGTGAGGTTTGTCCTTATTATTAATGGACACACTCCTTGCACTAGACTTCATGATAACATCCTAGAGGTAGAGAAGGAATCATCTCCCAAACTAGAAGAGGAAGTTTCCATAGCCACTTTGCAAACATTCCAATCCCATGATTTGGCTATCCATCCCAAACCGAGTAATCCAAAATTCTCTAAGGAAAGAAGTAATTCTATCCTTAGAAATTCTTTTGATGGCGAGTTTGGGAGGAGTTTAAACTTCCCGCTTCATAAGAGATCTTTTAGTACATGCATTATAAATTTTCTTAAGAAATCTCTTAGAAAGCGTCTCAAATCCAATTCCATTGAAGGACGCTTAGAAAGACTCAAGGATGGCATATCAAGTGATGCCATGGAAGGAGAGCGTAGCCATCTAGAAACCATCTTTGTCTTCTCTCCTTTCTCGCCCACATTAGATATAGAATACAAACCCATCTTTAAACCCATCCTTGATCCCTATGACTCATTCTATGCTCTTTGTCCTGAACCTCCGATGATCCTAGAAATCTATCTACTTATCCCATGCATAGGAATCATCAAAACCATATAAAGGATCACGGAGAGCAACATCCATGGCTAGAGAGCATTAAAGACCTATGTGCTATTGCCATTGAATGGATGGATAAGGCCTTAGACAAGATCAACTCGAGAGACGATCCAAGGGAATTTTTGGACATTTATGATGAATCACCCTTGGAAGTAGAAAATGATGGAGACTTCAATGAGCAAAGTAGTTACTTCTTTAACACCCCATCAAGACCTTGCTCATATGAAAAATCTCCTGATTCACTTAGTCTCTCCAACATTGCCCCACACGAGATCTTCAACCCCCTCATGCTCCCTGTTCCTAAAGATATTAAGAGGGTGGTTGTAGACACATATGTTTATCATAAATATTGCAGATCTCATTGTGTTGAATCTTGAGAGAGTACACTTAGATTGGTGTTGGAGGGGGAACCACTTCACCAATTCACATCTTGAAGGTTTCCCAAGGACAAGCTTAGTGTCCTAAAACAAGCACTGTTTAGACCATGACATGAGTGTACACCTTTCCACTGCGCTGCCCTGTTAAATGAGCATAGAGTTATAATTGTGAAAATATTCCTTTGGGTATTCGTGTCACTAACCTTTCTAGGTTCGAAGCAAAAAGATCAAAGGAACAACAAATGCAAGGTATGTCCAACCAATCATTATGCAACATTGAATTGCATTCATCCAATCTTGATTTCTGCAAAATTCAAGGCTGGGGGATATACTTCCATAAATACATCTTTTGCCATGTTGCTACATTATTTTGGTTGTCCCTACCTTTGGCATGCTCAATTTGCTAAACATCAATCATGCTCTGCCATCACTGTTTGAGTAAATCTCTATAATGCTTTTCATGCTACCCTTGTCTACCACAGTAAGTGTTGGTTTGGAAGTACTGTATACACGCTTCTATTGGCTTTTAAATTAAGCGTGGTGCTTAGGTTAAATAGCCTTCCTTAATCTGATTAGACATGGAGTCTAGTTTGGTTATTGAACTAAAAACTGCTATAGTAGACATTGGTATATTCTGTTGGACTAACCCCTGCAGGAAAACTTCCAAATCCAAAGTGGGAGCGTCCTGAGAATGAACTCACATCAAAGATGAAGCAAGGCATATGATGAACTTGAACAATACTTCGCACAGAAGACATAGCTCATTCATCGTCCAAGAAAGAGTTGAAAGAATTTATGGCCTGCCTATTCATGGTGAACCTGCCAAATCACCACTTCAGTGATGGAACAAAGGAGACAAGAGTGCTACAAGAAGGATCCACATCAATAGCACTCACCCAAAGGAAGTAGATGAACAAGGCGACAAGCTATGAGCAACCTTGAAGACATCATAGCATTGAGCCCAAAACTCGAGCTAGGACACCAATGAGAAGCCGGGAGAAACTCACCTCATTTTGGCCAATCAAAGACTTGCTCTTGTTATTCTTGAAGACACCATCTTGCACGTCGGCGGTAAGGACAAGCATGTCATGATAGCATGCATCCTTGTGTCAACCAATCACCATCAAGGGTTGACTACCAACCAAGCCCAAGAAGACCATGAACAACTACATTTGCAAGATGATGTCCCTATGCCATTGGAGATGAAGCCTGCATATAATTAATGATGTCCCTTCCTTGATCATCAATATGGATGGCGTATCATTAACCGCAACTCTTCGCCATGCGCTAGAAGACAAAGACCATCAAGGAAGAACTCAAGTCTACATCTCCAATAAACATCAATTCGTCAACCAAGGCTCAACAAAAATCAAGAATGGTTGACAAAAGAAGATCATGCAACTATCTGCATCCTCATATCCTGGATTGGACAGTCCAAAGGAGAAATCTTTGCTCAACGGACTTAGAATCAAGAGCCCTCTCCGACAGACTTAAGAACAGAGGACAGACAATGTCTAAGAACATGGAGTTATTACAACACACTTTGAGGGATGATTCAACACACACACTTGGCTTCCAGTGGCGAGCAACAACAAGCTTGGGGGAGGAAGGCCGCTGACTCCTCTAATAATGATCCAGCAATGCTCTTCCTCTTATCAAGCCCTCGTCGCTCTAGCACGCTGGTTTGCAATCCCTCCACTCGCAATTACTTCTCCTTTATAAGTTTGATTGTTTTCTATACATGTCATACATACATCAAACTTAAGACAAAGGGTCCCTTGAATGGATCTCCTCCCTAGAGCCTAGCATTCAAGATAGATAGAGAGAGTATAGGGTGGAGGTAGAGTTGGAGGAAGCCCGGCATGTCGGTGTCTCCTCTCCGGTTGTACCTGCGGGATCAAGTCTCCTAACCCGAGGCTTGGTTCTAGGATCATTCTGCAATTCAACTTCTGATACTAGTAAGTTCTTGTTATTATTGCTCTTTGGTTTACGAGTTTACTTTATTCGCTTCCGGTTGGGAATAGAGTAATCGTTCATAGCGTAAGCGTGGTGCTTGGGCTAGGTTCAATTGTAGATGCTCCCTATCTGGCCAGAAACGTGGTAGTATCGAGGGAAGTGACAATCCCTTTGTTACCTTTGTAGCCCACTTCCCGTCAGTATAGGTTAAGCATCCTCTGTGGTGTCTTTTCTTAGGTGCTCCCATAGAGTAGTAGTTGCAAAGCTTGCCATAGGTTGGAAGGAGACTGTGGTAGTAATCCTCTCTATATTGCTCATTACCTTGTTTGTAGCTCTGGGGTTAAGTGTAGACTTGGGTTAGTCAGATGCACGTTTTCTCCTAGCGGATAAATAAATAACGATACTCTGGAATATCTCCCGGGTGAAGTGCTCACCGATATCCGTGCGCTTGCGGATTATTTCTCTTTGATTCTTTCGTGTGCGTATCTAGTATCAACACATAGTCGTGTGTGCAAATATTGCAGTTCTAGAGCTGTGGAGCCATGGTTAAGGGCCATTCGGGTTCTCGGGCGGCAACAAATGCTTTGGTGGAGAGGCCAGAGGTGTCAAGACGCCTTAACCATGTCACATGGGCGTGCTTGACTTGGTGCGAGCAGCCTGTTGGCGGTCCTTATCGACGATTTTATACCGCCAATTAGACATGAAAAAGGGTGAATTATATATTCCTATATGCATATACATGTACAACTAACCCAAATCCACATGCACTAGGAAATATACTGTCATTGCAGGAATCATATAAAAGTGCAGGGATTAAACATTGAAAAGGCGCTTTCTGGAAAGCGCCAAACCACCCCAAATGGAGATGGGCCACCTCGGGACCCCAAATGGGCCAACACAGCCCAACACCGAAGCCCACTCACCTGGGGAGGCCCACCGGCCAAGGTCGGTCAGGGGGAGGTGGCACCCTGGCGCGCTCGCCAGGGGCGCGCTCGCGCCCTCCCCACTGACCTGTGGGACCGGCCGGCTGGAGGCGGTGCTATCAATGCTCAGGGAGTTCGGTGCGCGGTGTTCCTTCCATTTCAGGCTCAAACCGACCTCCACCAACATATAAAAGGGGAGATGAAAAGGAATTCTACACACACAATTCATTTGGTCTCTCTCTCCCTCACCTCCACTTGTTCCTTAGCCTAGAGCTAGTAGTAGTTGGAGCTAGGAAAGCTACCAAGGAGAGCTTGTCTCCTAGGAAGAAGAGATACATCTTGGTAAATCTCTATGGAGTGTTCTTCCTTGTTCAAGTTCTTATATTTTATATGTTGCTTAGCGTATGAACTAGAGCATAGTCATGATCATGTTCATGTTGATACATATGAACTAGAGCCTAGTTCATATGATCAGTTCATAGCGTGTTCATCCCTGTTCTTCATCGTTCATATGTTCTATAGGATTAGAGTCTTTGAGGAGAGTGGAGTAACGGTTCGATGTTCTTTCGGGTTTGCCTGTGTTCTAGCTCGTCCATCCGTAGGGTGGGAGTCCTGGGGGAGCATAGGTAGTTCCTTAGTATGCGGGCGTGGTGTCCGGATACGAGGGGACCTTCGAATATGACGGCATGCCACGGTTGAGGGGTAGGCGGCAGGTGGTGACAGCCCCGTCCGTCCTCGTAATCCCCCACGTCCGTATGTCGTGTAGGAGTTCGTAAATGCCTCTATCGGGCCGGGCATCAGCGGGGGTCTCCCCTGTTACTTTAGGCTCGACTTGCCTCTAACCCCGTATAATATGTGACTTAGCTAATCTTCGCTTAGCAACATATGACCAACCAACTCCGAGTAGATTTATTCTTTATTCTTTCCGTTTCTTTTATTCCTTATTTCTCTTTATCCTTGAGTGAAGACCAAGTGTGTGTCCACTATCCTCAAATTACCGTTTATCTTACCCCTGCATAGTATTAAGGCTCATTTCGATGATGTGAAGTACCATATCCATGTGCTAGAGCTATTTTACACCATGCCTTCCTTTGGGAAAATATAAATAACGATACCCTGACATACATCCGGGTGAAATGCTACAATGTTAGATCCGTGCGCTTGCGGATAATATCTTTAGAACACGACTATCAACCCTGGCGTTTCTTGGCGTGACCACTAGGATGTAACAATTCTAGTGATTGCGCTAAGAAATGCCAACAAGCATTTCTGGCGCCGTTTCCGGGGAAGGCATTGGTTAAAATAATCTAGCACAGCATGGATATAACTTCATTAGAAATAGTCCGAGTCTATGCAGGTTAACTTTTATGTTTTCTCCTGTTGTGGGTGAAAATAGGATAGTGTATGTCCGGTTTCTCCCTGCCAGACAATTTTCATCCAAATCCGGAGGCACTCCTAAGGAAGAAGAAGCCTAGAGCTACTCCTTCTTCTGCTACTCCATCGGCAGCCGAACCGGTCATTTCCGCACCTTCAGCAACCATCCAAATGGCTCAGAAGACCCTCCGCGAATTCTCCGTCCCCGCTGTTGCCAACGTGCCCACCGGGCCCGTCGTCAATGTGGCGGATAAGAACTTTGAGCTCGGGACTGGCCTCGATCACCATGGTGCGGGGATTCCGTTTTGTGGACTCCCAATGAGGATGCCAACGCTCACTTGCAGCGTTTCTTGGAGCTCGTGACACTTTGTCGTCATCAAGGACATTGAAGCCGACGTCATCAATGGGCTCCCGTTTCCCTTCTCCCTTGTGGGGAAGGCGAAACATGGGTTTTATAAGGACAAAGAAGCCGTGAGCACATGGGGAAAATGCTCCACGGCATTCCTCGCAAAGTTCTTCCCCATAGGCAAAACAAATGCTCTGAGGGGAAGAATTGCCAATTCAAAAACGCAGATGGAACCCATTCCCCGAAGCTTGGGAAAGACTCCAAAGCTTCATTCGGACTGTCCTCATCATGGGATGGAGGAATGGCTGTGCTCCAAAACTTTTACAATGGGCTTACGCCCATGTCAAAAGGGCACCTCGACGCCGCGGGCCGGAGGCGCATTTCTATCACTCATCACCGTTGATAACGCTACGCGTTAATCAACAAAATGGTAGAAAATCAAGCTTGGGTGTAAGAAAGAACTCCACCTAAGCAACAAAAGGCTCGCACCCCGTGAAGGAGACGGAGGCGCTGGCGCAAAAATAGACTTGCTCCTGCAAAAGTTTGACGAGAGAGCCGGGAGATACATCCGGCACTTGTCAAAGCTATAGAATCTCGCATAACGTGCGAGGTCTCGTGGCAATGATGGACATTCGGGGAATGATTGCCCCGAAAACCCGTGAAGAAGCCTCTTACATCAATAACGGGTATCGTCAACGGCAAGGAGGTAATAATGGTTGGAACAATCGGTCCCGTCCACGATATCAAGGTAATTCGAACTACTCCGCAAATTACAATTCGAATCAGCCTACTCTCAAGGATTTAGTCCTCGGCCAAGCAAAGATCAACGAAAACCTCACCAAAAAGATGCTTGGCCAATGACAAAATTCTAGAGAGCATCGATAAAGATAGAAGGTTTGACTTCTGCTGTCAAGAATCGATTGAGCTTTAATAAGATGATAGAAAGACAAACTAGCTCGATTGCTTCGATGTTCTGTTGATCCAACTGGTAAAAACGTCGGATCAAGCCGCTAGTACTTTTGAAAATGTTAATTCTGTGACCACGAGAGGCGGTAAGGCCACTCGTGATCCACCATATCCTAAACAAGCAGCCAGGAAACAAGCAGCACCACAGAAGAAAGAACCTTCATCTTCTCGAACCACAAGGCGAGGCGGAATCGGGACGACCACGGATTATCCAGATACAACACATCTGCCATTCGCCACAAGAACAAGAAAGCAAGTGTGAATGATCAGTTCGCTCGGTTTGTTGAGATGGTCGAAAAAGTACATGTGAGCGTTCCGCTCATGGACGTCTTACATGTACCTTCCTACGCCAAGTACATCAAAGACATCATCAACAACAAGCGACCACTGCCATCCATAGCTGTGGTCAAACTCACAAAAGAGTGTAGTGCGGCAATCCTAAATGATTTACCAGAAAAGAAGAAGGACCCAGGCTGCCCCACTATCACATGCTCCATTGGAGGGCAACAGTTTGACCACGCACTCTGTGATCTTGGTGCCGGCGTCGTGTCATGCCCAAGACGGTATTTGACAAGCTAAATTATACAAGGCTCAGTCACCAACAACGATCACACTCCAATTAGCGGACTCCTCCCTACGCTACCCAATGGAATAGCTGAAGATATTCCCGTGAAAATTAGAGGATACTTCGTCCCAAAGGGATTTCGTGGTACTCGACATGGAGGCCACCAAAGAATCACCACTAATATTGGGGCGGCCATTCCTCGCATCATTGAGCACAAATTGATGTTGGAGCCGGAGAAATCCGTTTCAACATCAATGGAAGTGAGGAGAAGTTCCACTTCCGGCCACGGAAGACGGAGGAGTGCAACATGATTCGCATCAAGTATGAGCCAACCACAAGAGAGGTCACGGAAGTTGAAATCCGACCTCTTGGTGCGAATCGGATTCCCAATATTGTCTCGGGAACAAAGTCCGAGCCGCAGAAAGCAAAGGGTACCCGAACAAAAGCAAAAGAAAAAGAAAGAACAGGAGCCAAAGAAAAGAAGGAGCAAAGAGCTCCTAAGAAAGGAAGAAAGAAGGCTCCAACAAAAGAAACAAAATCCAAAGTCGTTCTGCGCAACCCAATGAGAAGAAGGATAAGGGCAAGGCTCTGGCCCAAGAAAGAGTGGGACCCAAAGCAAAACCAATTCCACTCAAAACCTCTGGGGGACCAAAGTTGGTCCCTAAGGAGGAGACAAAGGTGTTAAAGGTGGAGAAAATACAAGCAACTCCAAAAGAAACCAATCAACCACCATCCTCACCTATTGTCACCACACCACCAAAAATGGTGTGGAGGCCCAAGCAGGCATCCCCGTCTACCTCTCCTGAGACGAATGCCTCATCATCAGGCTCAAATTGAGCAGGAGAAAAGTCTCGCTTCACGGACTATAAACTGTGAGCCCTGACCGACAGGATAATCGGTAAGTTATCTTTTTATAAGTATTTTTACATTTACTTAGTCTGTCAAATAAAGTTCTATCTTGCTACCCCTGTTCCCGCTTAGTTTGATGTCTTGGAACATGTTCAAGCTTAGCATGTTCCATAGGCTCGTAGCTTGGGCATGGTGCTTAGGTTGCTAGTTTACCTTGGTCGACTTGTCGATCATTGAGACAGATTACTAGTAGGAATATTGGTAGTATGCTATCGGCTAACCTGCAGATAATCCTCAATCATAAGGAAATCCTGACGACAGACTCCAAATAAAATAAAATAAAGTTGTTACCTCAGAATAATTCTTAGGGGCCCCGTTCCCAAGCAAGCTTGGGGGAGGACCCCCAATAAGAGGTATATACCACACTAACACAGACTTATATATATATATATATATAAAATGCTTCGTCATTTTCTACATATGCATCATAGAAATATTTAATTCAACCCTTGTTGAAATGATGAAAAGTTGCTCGTCTCGTGACTTGCTTGTACCTTGTTTATAATCGGGCTTTCTCCTAAGTTTGAGTTTTTGGCTAAAATGTCTTATCCTTAAAAACTTGAGCTTAGTGGGTTGCATAGGCTAGATCCCGTCTAAGTTATTGCTGGGTACGATATAGTGCCACGAGCAACGCTATGACTCTATCCTGAGTGAAAACCTGACTTCCGGAGTTTTTTTTTCAATACTATCAAAACAAAAGTTCCTCAATGATTTTGAAATACCCACCAAGGCCATATGACGTAGCTGTCAATACTCTTTCAAAACCCATGGTCATATGCTTTGCTTGATCACTAGAAGTCCGTAACCTCCGCAAGATTATGGTCTTACACTCACGATTGAGATTCACTTGCACCCACCAAATAAATTTGCCAACCCGTACACCGCGAGTTGCGCAACCTAACTTTTCATCCAAAACCACCCAAATATGCCAACTCTTGACCCTAGAGTTGCGCACCTTCTTCAAAACAAAGCGTGTCAACCCTTACACGAGGATCGTGCATCCCTTATTCATCATCCATCAAAAAACTACTCCTCGTCCTTCGTCATGACTCCTTCCCGCAAAAAAAAAAAAAAATTTCGTCGTATCGAAAGAAAGTATTAGGCATTAGCATCTCTTGTTCAAAAAAAAAAAAATGATGATGATGAATGCCAAGGGGCAACAATAAAGCTTCAAAAGTAGACAAACGGAATCCCAAAACTAGTCTCCCGTTCAAAAAAAAAAAAAGAGAAGAGAAAAGGAAAAGAAAGAAAGAAAGAAAAGAAAAATCTTGGTTTTTCCAAATCAAGCCCATACTCTCTCAAATTTTCCCTTCCACCAATAAAAAGGAGTCATGATGCCTGGAGTACCAAAAACATTTAGAAATAGGAATCTTTCACCCTCACACACTTGCACAAATCTCAATCAAAGTGTATGGTCTTAATCTTCGGATGGTTCGTTCCTTGACTTCACCAACTCTATGTGATCCAACAATAGCCACCTTTCATACCTACCCAAAACTCCACTCTCAGCCATAGTAGTAGGTTAGAAAGAAAGGCAAAAGCACAATGCCTTTGGTGAGGTATAAACACTTCGAGCGATTGAGAGAATCATTCGAGGAACTTGAGTTTCTTTTACAAAACTTTCAAAACCTCCGGAGACTTGGTTGATCTTGGGTAGACGATAAGCAACGCTTGTGAATCTCTGTTCTATCTTGCAATATCCCAAGACTCGAGAAAGCCGGAAAGCCCCATTTTTGTCTTGAGATAATAACGGGTGAGCAAATATGCCGATTTATTCAAACTCGGTAGAAATCTTGCTTATACGCTTGGTACTTTTGACTCATGATCGGCATAGTAGCAACTCCTGATCAACAACCTAAGGCTGAGCTTTGCTCGGGACGAGCAAAGGGTAAGCTTGGGGGATCTTGTTGGCGGTCCTTATCAACGATTTTATACCACCAATTAGACATGAAAAAGGGTGAATTATATATTCCTATATGCATATACATGTACAACTAACCCAAATCCACGTGCACTAGGAAATATACTTGTCATTGCGGAATCATATAAAAGTGCGGGGATTAAACATTGAAAAGGCGCTTTCGGAAAGCGCCAAACCACCCCAAATGGAGATGGGCCACCTCGGGACCCCAAATGGGCCAAAACACCCCAACACCGAAGCCCACTCACTTGGGGAGGCCCACCGACCAAGGTCGGTCAGGGGGAGGTGGCACCCTGGCACGCTCGCGCTAGGGGCGCGCGCCCTCCCCACCGACCCGTGGGACCGGCCGGTTGGAGGCGGTGCAATCAATGCTCGTGGAGGTCGGTGCGCGGTGTTCGTTCCATTTCAGGCTCAAACCGACCTCCACCAATATATAAAAGGGGAGATGAAAAGGAATTCTACACACACAATTCATTTGGTCTCTCTCTCCCTCACCTCCACTTGTTCCTTAGCCTAGAGCTAGTAGTAGTTGGAGCTAGGAAAGCTACCAAGGAGAGCTTGTCTCCTAGGAAGAAGAGATACATCTTGGTAAATCTCTATGGAGTGTTCTTCCTTGTTCAAGTTCTTATATTTTATATGTTGCTTAGCGTATGAACTAGAGCATAGTCATGATCATGTTCATTTTGATACATATGAACTAGAGCCTAGTTCATATGATCGGTTCATAGCGTGTTCATCCCCGTTCTTCATCGTTCATATGTTCTATAGGATTAGAGTCTTTGAGGAGAGTGGAGTAATGGTTCGATGTTCTTTCAGGTTTGCCTGTGTTCTAGCTCGTCCATCCGTAGGGTGGGAGTCCTGGGGGAGCATAGGTAGTTCCTTAGTATGCGGGCGTGGTGTCCGGATATGAGGGGACCTTCAAATATGATGGCATGCCACGGTTGAGGGGTAGGCGGTAGGTGGTGACAGCCCTGTCCGTCCCTCGTAATCCCCCACATCCGTATGTCGTGTAGGAGTTCGTAAATGCCTCTATTGGTCATGCGTACCCGCCTGCGGGGTCTCCCTGTTACTTTAGGCTCGACTTGCCTCTAACCCTATATAATATGTGACTTTGCTAATCTTCGCTTAGCAACATACGACCAACCAGCTCCGGTAGATTTATTCTTTATTCTTTCCGTTTCTTTTATTCCTTATTTCTCTTTATCCTTGAGTGAAGACCAAGTGTGTGTCCACTATCCTCAAATTACCATTTATCTTACCCCTGCATAGTATTAAGGCTCATTTCGATGATGTGAAGTACCATATCCATGTGCTAGAGCTATTTTACACCATGCCTTCCTTTAGGAAAATATAAATAACAATACCCTGACATACTTCCGGGTGAAATGGTACAATGATAGATCCGTGCGCTTGCGGATAATATCTTTAGAACACGACTATCAACCCTGGCGTTTCTTGGCGTGACCACTAGGATGTAACAATTCTAGTGATTGCGCTAAGAAATGCCAATACAGCCGTAGGGCGCTTAGGAACCGGCCGTGTGGCAGCAAAGTCGTGTGTGCAAATATGGCAGTTCTGGAGCCGTGGAGCCGAGGTTAAGGGCTGTTTAGGCTCTTGAGCTATAGCAAACGCTATGGTAGAGAGGCCAAAGATGTGATAATGCCTTAACCATGGTGTATGAGCATGCTTGACTCAGTGCCGGGAGCCATAGGATGCGTTGGAACCGACCGTACGGCAACATGGTTGTGTGTACAAATATGGCAGTTTTGGAGCCGTGGAGCCATGGTTAAGGGCCCTTCAGGCTCTTGAGTGATGGAAAACTCTATGGTGGAGAGGTGAGAGGCATCAAAATGGCTTAACAATTGCGTACGAGCGTGCTTGAACCGGTCCGAGAGCCGTAGCATGCACAGGATCCGGCCGTGCGGCAGCACAGTCGTGTGTGCAAATATGGAAGTTCAGGAGTCGTGGAGCTGTTGTTAAGGGTCGTTCGGGCTCTAGGGTGATGACAAACATTGTGGTGGTGAGGCCAGAGGCGTCAAAATGTCTTAACCATGGCATACGGTCGTGCTTGACCTAGTGCCGAGAGCCGTAGGACACGCAAGAACCGGGCCGTGCGGTAGCATAGTTGTGTGTGCAAATATGGCGGTTCTAGAGCCGGGAGCCATGGTTAAGGGCCATTCGGGTTCTCGAGCGGCAACAAACACCGTGGCTTTGGAGAGGCCAGAGGTGTCAAAATGCCTTAACCATGGCGCATGGGGGTGCTTTACTTGGAGCCAGGAGCCGTAGGACGCGCAGAAACCAGCCGTGCGGCAGCAAAGTCGTGTGTGCAAATATGGCAGTTCTGGAGCCGTGGAGCCAAGGTTAAGGGACGTTCAGGCTCTTGAGCTATAGCAAACGCTATGGTAGAGAAGCCAGAGATGTCAAAATGCCTTAACCATGGCGTACGGGCATGCTTGACTCAGTGCCGGGAGCCATAGGACGCGTTGGAACTGACCGTGCGGCAACATGTTTGTGTGTGCAAATATGGTAGTTTTGGAGCCGTGGAGCCGTGGTTAAGGGCCCTTCAGGCTCTCGGGTGATGGAAAAATCTATGGTGGAGAGGTGAGAGGCATCAAAATAGCGTAACCATGGCGTACGGGCATGCTTGACCCGGTGCCGAGAGCCATAGGATGCACAGGATCCGGCCGTGCGGCAGCACAGTCGTGTGTGCAAATATGGAAGTTCTGGAGTCACGGAGCTGTGGTTAAGGGACGTTCGGGCTCTCGGGTGATGACAAACATTGTGGTGGTGAGGCCAGAGGCATCAAAATGCCTTAACTATGGCATACGATCGTGCTTGACCTAGTGCCGAGAGCTATAGGACACGCAGGAACCGGCTGTGCGGTAGCATAGTCGTGTGTGCAATTATGGCGCCTTCTAGAGCCGTGGAGCCATGGTTAAGGGCCATTCGGGTTCTCGGGCGGCAACAAACGCTATCTTTGGAGAGGCCGAGGGTGTCAAAATGCCATAACCATGGCGCATGGGCGTGCTTGACTTGGTGCGAGGAGCCGTAGGACTTGCGGGAACTGGCCGTGCGGCAGCAAAGTCGTGTGTGCAAATATGGCAGTTCTGGAGCCGTGGAGCCAAGGTTAAGGGCCGTTCAGGCTCTCGAGCTATGGCAAATGCTATGGTAGAGAGGCCAGAGATGTCAAAATGCCTTAGCCATGGCGTACGGGCATGCTTGACTCAGTGCCGGGAACCATAGGACGCGTTCGAACCGACCGTGCGGCAACATGGTTGTGTGTGCAAATATGGCAGTTTTGGAGCCGTGGAGCCGTGGTTAAGGGCCCTTCAGGCTCTCGGGTGATGGGAAACTCTATGGTGGAGAGATGAGAGGCATCAAAATGGATTAACCATGGCATACGGGCATGCTTGACCCGGTGCCGAGAGCCATAGGATGCACAGGATCCGGCCGTGCGGCAGCACAGTCGTGTGTGCAAATATGGAAGTTCTGGAGTCATGGAGCTCTGGTTAAGGGCCGTTCGGGTTCTTGGGTGATGACAAACATTGTGGTGGTGAGGCCAGAGGCGTCAAAATGCCTTAACCATGGCATACGGTCGTGCTTGACCTAGTGCCGAGAGTTGTGGGACACGCAAGAACCAGCTGTGCGGTAGCATAGTCGTGTGTGCAAATATGGCAGTTCTAGAGCTGTGGAGCCATGGTTAAGGGCCATTCGGGTTCTCGGGCAGCAACAAACGCTGTGTTGGAGTGGCCAGAGGTGTCAAAACGCCTAAACCATGGCGCATGGGTGTGCTTTACTTGGTGCCAGGAGCCGTAGAACGCGCAGGAACCACCCGTGCGGCAGTAAAGTCGTGTGTGCAAATATGGCAGTTCTGGAGCCGTGAAGCCGAGGTTAAGGGCCATTCAGGCTCTTGAGCTATGGCAAACACTATGGTAGAGAGGCTAAAGGTGTCAAAATGCCTTAACCATGGCTTACGGGCATGCTTGACTCAGTGCCGGGAGCCATAGGACGCGTTGGAACCGACCGTGCGGCAACATGGTCATGTGTGCAAATATGGCAGTTTTGGAGCCGTGGAGCCGTGGTTAAGGACCCTTCAGGCTCTCGGGTGATGGAAAAATCTATGGTGGAGAGGTGAGAGGCATCAAAATGGCTTAACCATGGGGTACGAGCGTGCTAGACCGGTGCCGAGAGGCGTAGGATGCACAGGATCCGGCCGTGCGGCAGCACAGTCGTGTGTGCAAATATGGAACTTCTAGAGTCGTGGAGTTGTTGTTAAGGTCCGTTCGGGCTCTCGGGTGATGACAAACATTGTGGTGGTGAGGCCAGAGGTGTCAAAATGCCTTAACCATGGCATACGGTCGTGCTTGACCTAGTGCCGAGAGCTGTAGGACACGGAAGAACCGGTTGTGCGGTAGCATAGTCGTGTGTGCAAATATGGCAGTTCTAGAGCTGTGGAGCCATGGTTAAGGGCCATTCTCTCAAGCGGCAACAAACGCTGTGCTGGAGAGGCCAGAGGTGTCAAAACACCTTAACCATGGCGCATGGGCGTGCTTGACTTGGTGCCAGGAGCCGTAGGACGCGCAGGAACCGGCCGTGCGGCAGCAAAGTCGGGTGTGCAAATATGGTAGTTCTGGAGCCGTGGAGCCGAGGTTAAGGGTGTCAAAATGCCTTAATCGTGGCGTACGGGCATGCTTGACTCAGTGTCAGAAGCCATAGGACGCATTGGAACTGACCGTGCGGCGGCATGGTCGTGTGTGCAAATATGGCAGTTTTAGAGCCGTGGAGCCGTGGTTAAGGGCCCTTCAGGCTCTCGGGTGATGGAAAACTCTATGTTGGAGAGGTGAGAGGCATCAAAATGGCTTAACCATGGGGTACGAGCGTGCTTGAACCGGTCCGAGAGCCGTAGGATGCACAGGATCCGGCCGTGCGGCAGCACAGTCGTGTGTGCAAATATGGAAGTTCTGGAGTCGTGGAGCTGTTGTTAAGGGCCGTTCGGGCTCTCGGGGGATGACAAACATTGTGGTGGTGAGGTCAGAGGCATCAAAACGCCTTAACCATGGCATACAGTCGTGCTCGACCTAGTGCCGAGAGCTGTAGGACATGCAAGAACCGGCTGTGCGGTAGCATAGTCATGTGTGCAAATATGGCAGTTCTAGAGCTGTGGAGCCATGGTTAAGGGCCATTCGGGTTCTCGGGCGGCAACAAATGCTATGCTGGAGAGGCCAGAGGTGTCAAAACGCCTTAACCATGGCGCATGGGCATGCTTTACTTGGTGCCAGGAGCCGTAGGACGCGCCGAAACCAGCCGTGCGGCAGCAAAGTCGTGTGTGCAAATATGGCAGTTCTGGAGCCGTGGAGCCAAGGTTAAGGGACGTTCAGGCTCTCGAGCTATGGCAAACGCTATGGTAGAGAGGCCAGAGGTGTCAAAATGCCTTAACCATGGCGTACGGGCATGCTTGACTCAGTGCCGGGAGCCATAAGACGCGTTGGAACCGACCGTGCGGCAACATGGTTGTGTGTGCAAATATGGTAGTTTTGGAGCCGTGGAGCCGTGGTTAAGGGCCCTTCAGGCTCTCGGGTGATGGAAAACTCTATGGTGGAGAGGTGAGAGGCATCAAAATAGCTTAACCATGGCGTACGGGCATGCTTGACCCGGTGCCGAGAGCCATAGGATGCACAGGATCCGGCCGTGCGGCAGCACAGTCGTGTGTGCAAATATGAAAGTTCTGGAGTCATGGAGCTGTGGTTAAGGGACGTTCGGGCTCTCGGGTGATGACAAACATTGTGGTGGTGAGGCCAGAGGCGTCAAAATGCCTTAACTATGTCATACGGTCGTGCTTGACCTAGTGCCAAGAGCTATGGGACACTGTTGGCGGTCCTTATCGACGATTTTATACCGCCAATATAAGACTAAAAAGGGAGGATTATTTAATATTATACACATATACTTTTGCTATTGACCGAATTCCACTTGTACCGGTAGAATTGACACTTGCAGGGATTATAGCCAAATACAAGAGGAATTATAAAGAAAACACGCTTTTCTACAAAGCATGACAGAGGGTCAAAGAGCATAGCCCACCGATCTAGCAATTCTGGGCAAAACCAGTGACATGGGAGTGGCAGAGCCCAAACACCAAATCACGGTCGAGTTTCATCTCGGGCTGGATGAGTGGGTCTCAGTAAACGGGCCATATCTCACTCATACGAACTCCGATTGAGGCAAACGAATATGCGTTGGAAAGCTAATGACGAGGCCCACAAGCCTGAAAAAGATGAGGCCCAGCAGAGCCACTCTTAGTGCGCTCGCGCCAAGGGAACGAGCGCACCAGCGCGGGAACCAATCGGGCCAAGCTTCGTTTGGAAGGTGCTATGGCGGTTCCTTATGGCGGTTCCAGGGTGTTTCCATGTGTAGCTACGCCGAACCATCCTAGTTGAACTATAAAAGGAGAGAAAAAAATCATTTCTCAAGACACACCACATTTGAGTCTCTCTCCCTCCACTTGTATCTTCTACTTTAGTAGTTTTAGTTATGTAGTGGAGCAAGGCAAGCCTCGTTGGAGGGCTTGAACATTTAGGAGGATCTCGGTATGAGCAATATCAAGGTCCCTCTTATTCGTTCTTGTTCTAGATGTTCGTGTTCTTGTTCTAGATGTTCGTGTTCTTGTTCTAGATGTTCTTGTTCTTTTTCTTGTTCTAGATGTTCTTGTTCTAGTTCTTAGATGTTCTTGTTCTTAGTATAGTCATGTTGTAGAACTAGAGCATAGTTCTTATGATGTGATCTTAGCATATGAACTAGAATATAGTTTACATGTTTTGATCTTATCATATAGAACCTAATGTTTGACATCAGTGCATGCATGCTTAGACCTAGAACTAGGTTGTGATGTTGAGATCTATCTTAAGCGTAGTCTTGGTTAGTGTTGGCTTGCAGGTTCGTCGTCCGTCCCCGTGGTGGATGCTCTAGTAGAGGGCCCCTGATAGAGACGGGTCACCCTGTACGACGCTAGAGCAGTAGTCGCTAGCGTAGACGTGGTGTCTAGGCTAGAGGCTGCCTTCATTTGCCTCGTACTCCACGGTTGAGGTGGTAGGCGGCAGGTGGTGACAGCCCTGTCCGTCCCTTGTAATCCCCACGTCCGGGTACGGCGTAGAGCTACAGCCAGCATCACCTGGAGTCGTGTGCGATCCGGTGCCCGAAGTGAGTTAACAAAGGGCCCCGGCTATCTTAACGTAGAATCTCACTAACATGCATATGTTTGTGTGATCGTCCGTTGTCCTGACATAGTTGTGTGGGAATGCCTGCTCTGATTTAGGTTATTCTTTATTCTTTCTCTTATCTTTATCCTTGAGTTTGGATCGAGTGTGTGTGTCAGTTATCCAACTACCGATCTTACTTTACCCCAGTTATGAGTATTGGTCTGCTATGCAATCTTGTTATCTTGTTCATGTCCAAATTAGACTCTTTTATACCATGCCTTCCTTTGGGAAATATAAATAACGATACCCTGAATACTTCCGGGTGAAATGCTACAACGGTATTTCCGTGCGCTTGCGGACTTATTCTGTAAACGTTGCAGAATACCAACTGGTGTTTCTTGGCATTGTTGCTAATTCTAGTGATGACGTTAAGAAATGCCAACAGACACGCAGGAACCGGCTGTGCGGTAGCATCGTCGTGTGTGCAATTATGGCAGTTCTAGAGCTGTGGAGCCATGGTTAAGGGCCATTTGGGTTCTCAGGCGACAACAAACGCTGTGCTGGAGAGGCCAGAGGTGTCAAAACGCCTTAACCATGGCGCATGGGCATGCTTGACTTGGTGCTAGGAGCCGTAGGACACGCAGGAACCGGCCGTGCGGCAGCAAAGTTGTGTGTGCAAATATGGCAGTTCTGGAGCCGTGGAGCCGAGGTTAAGGGCCGTTCAGACTCTCGAGCGACAACAAACGCTATGGTAGAGAGGCCAGAGGTGTCAAAATGCCTTAACCATGGCGTACGGGCATGATTGACTCATTGCCGGGAGCCATAGGACGCGTTGGAACCGACCGTGCGGCAGCATGGTCGTGTGTGCAAATATGGTAGTTTTGGAGCCGTGGAGCCATGGTTAAGGGCTCTTTAGGCTCTCGGGTGATGGAAAACTCTATGGTGGAGAGGTGAGAGGCATCAAAATGGCTTAACCATGGCGTACCGGCATGCTTGACCCGGTGCCGAGAGCCATAGGATGCACAGGATCCGGCCGTACGGCAGCACAGTTGTGTGTGCAAATATGGAAGTTCTGGAGTAATGGAGCTGTGGTTAAGGGCCGTTCTGGCTCTCGGGTGATGACAAACATTATGGTGGTGAGGCCAGAGGTGTCAAAATGCCTTAACTATGGCATACGGTCGTGCTTGACCTAGTGCCGAGAGCTGTAGGACACACAGGAACCGGCTGTGCAGTAGCATAGTCGTGTGTGCAAATATGGCAGTTCTAGAGCTGTGGAGCCATGGTTAAGGGACATTTGGGTTCTCGGGCGACAACAAATGCTGTGGTGGAGAGGCCAGAGGTGTCAAAACACCTTAACCATGGTGCATGGGCGTGCTTGACTTGGTGCGAGGAGCCATAGGACGTGCAGGAACCGGCCGTGCGGCAGCAAAGTCGTGTGTGCAAATATGGCAGTTCTGGAGCCGTGGAGCCGAGGTTAAGGGCCGTTCAGGCTCTCGAGCGATGGCAAACGCTATGGTAGAGAGGCCAGAGGTGTCAAAATGCCTTAACCATGGCGTACGGGCATGCTTGACTCAGTGCTAGGAGCCATAGGACGCGTTGGAACCGACCGTGCGGCAGCATGGTCGTGTGTGCAAATATGGCAGTTTTGGAGCTGTGGAGCCGTGGTTAGGGGCCTTTCAGGCTCTCGGGTGATGGAAAACTCTATGGTGGAGAGGTGAGAGGCATCAAAATGGCTTAACCATGGAGTACGAGCGTGCTTGAACCGGTGCCGAGAGCCGTAGGATGCCAAGGATCCGGCCGTGCGGCAGCACAGTCGTGTGCGCAAATATGGAAGTTCTGGAGTCGTGGAGCTGTTGTTAAGGGCCGTTCGGTCTCTCGGGTGAGGACAAACATTGTGGTGGTGAGGCTAGAGGCGTCAAAATGCCTTAACCATGGCATACGGTCGTGCTTGACTTAGTGCCGAGAGCTGTAGGACACGCAGGGACCGGCTATACAGTAGCATAGTCGTGTGTGCAAATATGGCAGTTCTAGAGCTGTGGAGCCATGGTTAAGGGCCATTCGGGTTCTCGGGCGGCAACAAACGCTGTGGTGGAGAGGCCAGTGGTGTCAAAATGCCTTAACCATGGCGCATGGGCGTGCTTGACTTGGTGCGAGGGGCCATAGGACACGCACGAACCGGCCGTGCGGCAGCAAAGTTGTGTGTGCAAATATGGCAGTTCTAGAGCCGTGGAGCCGAGGTTAAGGGCCGCTCATACTCTCAAGCGACGGCAAACGCTATGGTAGAGAGTCCAGAGGTGTCAAAATGCCTTAACCATGGCGTACGGGCATGCTTGACTCAGTGCCGGGAGCCATAGGACGTGTTGGAACCGACCGTGCGGCAGCATGGTCGTGTGTGCAAATATTTTAGTTTTGGAGCCGTGGAGCCATGGTTAAGGGCCCTTTAGGCTCTCGGGTGATGGAAAACTCTATGGTGGAGAGGTGAGAGGCATCAAAATGGCTTAACCATGGCGTACTGGCATGCTTGACCCGGTGCCGAGAGCCATAGGATGCACAGGATCCGGCCGTGCGGTAGCACCGTTGTGTGTGCAAATATGGAAGTTCTGGAGTCATGGAGCTGTGGTTAAGGGCCGTTCTGGCTCTCGGGTGATGACAAACATTATGGTGGTTATTGGCATTTCTTAGTGCGATTACCAAAACAGACTTAGAGCCCAATTCTGATAATTGCGCCAGAAATGCTAAGTGGCTTTACTCGGCATAATTACTAGAAACTGGTTCTAGCAACTATGCGAGTATTGCCTGAGATAGATAACATCCTAATAGATAAATATCCGCAAGCGCACGGATCTATCGTCGCAGCATTTCACCCGGAAGTATTCAGGGTATCATTATTTATAATTTCCCAAAGGAAGGCATGGGGTAGTTAAGTATTCTAGCATGGGTATGAATACGATATCTAGCATGAGGAGAAACCGACCAATGTGCTATACAGGGGTAATCATACGGTAGTTTGGATAGTGGACACACACTTAGAGCAACCTCAAAGGAATAAAGATAAAATAAAGAATAAAGAATAATCTACGCGAGCGGCGGGGTCCTATATAGTCAATACTAGAACAACTAATTCCACATGTTATACAAGTCAAGACTCGACTATAGACTAGGAATATGGGGAGACCGCAAAGAACGGTCCGCGGTTGATGGCGGCATTTACGAACTCCTACTCAACATGCGAACGTGGGGGATTACAAAGGACGGACAGGGCTATCACCACCGCGCCTACCACCTCAACCGTGGCATGCCGACATATCCGAAGGTTCCCCGCACCCGACACCACGTCCGCATACCAAGGAGCTACCTACGTCCCCCGGGACTCCCACCCTACGGATGGACGAGCTAGAACATAGGCAAGCCCGAAGGCACATCGAACCGCTATTCCTCTCCTACAATCTAATCTAAACAAGTAAAACATATGAACGATGAAGAACAATGTAGAACACGATGAACAATTCTCATAAGAACTATGGCCTAGTTCTTGATCATAGAATATATCGTGTACTCGACTATACTCTAGTTCATATGCACGACTATATAAATGTAATGAGAACTTGACTAAGGAAGAACGCTCCATAGATTTATACCAAGAGTGTAGCTTTTCTTCCTGGAGACAAGCTCTCCAAGTAGCTTTGCCTAGCTCCAAAGGACTAATGCTAAGACTAATGAACAAGTGAGAAGTGTAGAGATGGCTCCAAATGGTGTGTGTTTAGGTGGGGGGCCTCTCCTCTTCATTTATAGCCCCCAGAAGGCGGTTCGGGGGTAGTGGTGTAAAATCACCAGCAAAACCGTCAATCCCCGATGGAAGGAGGCAACCGCCTTTGGCCGGGCCCACTGGCGCGGGGGGGCGCGCGCGCGCCCGTGCGCGCTCGCGCCGGTTGGCGCGCCCCCGACCGCCTTTGGCAGGTGGGCTCCGGGCCGCCATCTCGGGTCTTGTCCATGTTGGTGCTTTTGGCCCACCCGACCCCAGTGGCCTCGCTTGCTCTTGAGCTTATTTTACGCCTTCCGAAAAGCGTACTTTTATTCCGGAAATTCCTGTACTTGGTATATATTCGCAAAACAATATTTCTCCCAAGCACGGGTGGAACTAGGTCAATAGTAAAGATATATGTGACATAAAATATTTATTTCCCCCATAGTGACCTATAGTTGGCGGGTATAAAATCGAGTTAAGGACTGCCAACAAGATCCCCAAGCTTACCCCTTGCTCGTCCCGAGCAAGTCTTTGCTTTGGGTTGTTGATCGGGGTTGCTACGATGCCGATTATATCTCAAGTGTACAAGCTAGAAGAGAGCGTTCTACCGCTATTTGGATAAATCGGCAATTGTATCTACTCTATGATTCCCGATGGAGTGGGGCTTCTATTTTTCTCAAGTCTTGGGCGATTGCAAAATAGAACAGTTCCAAAGACCGGTGCTTTTCATTCATCCCAAGATCAACTTTCAAATCGGAGGTTTTGTAAGTTTTTATAAATAAACCAAGTTCCTCAAATGACCCACTCAATCGCTCAAAAGTATATAGTGACCTCACCAAAGGCATTTTTATTTGCCTTCTTCCTACCACTAAAGCTGAGAGTGGAGTTTTGGGTAGGTATGTAAGTGGGCATACTTGTATCACATATGTTGTAAGGTCAAGGATTGAACCTTACGGAGATTAAGCTATACACCTTGATTGAGATGTGCAAGTGTGTGGATGGAATAAAAGATGATTCCTAATTTTTGTGGTATTTTTGGGTCTCCATGCATCATGACATGCTCTCTTTTATTAATGAGTGAGATGAAGAAAAGATGGGCTATCAAAGAACAACTAAATTTATTCTCTCATTTTTTTTATTTTTTTATTTTTTTTTGAACGGGGATCTAAGATGTTTCCCGTTTGCCTACAAGAGAGATAAATCTAACTATAACAATCTCTTTCTTTTTCTCTCTTTTTTTTTCTTTCTTTTCTTCTCTTTTTTTCTCTCACTTTTTTTTCGACTAAGAACATAGCCCAAAAATTTATTGATGGAAAGGATGTGGTGGAGAGAGATGTCATGATGAACAATGCATGGAGAAGTTTTGCAAACTACAAGAGAGGGGTGTGCGATCCTCAGGGTAAGGGTCGGTATTTTTATTTGGTGGAAAGAATGGTGCGCAACTCTTAGTGTAAGAGTCGGCGGATGGTGAAGGGTGCATGTTTTGCGCAACTCTCAGTGTAAGAGTTGGCTTTTATTTGGTGGGTGCAAGTGGATCTCAATCATGGGTGTAGAGTCATAATCTCATGTCGGTAACAATCCGACCGAACTCAGTGTACAAACAAGCAGCGTAAGAAGGTTCTTATTCTATGGATAGATCATATGGCTCTGGTGGGTATTCCGCGATCACTGAGGAACTATTGTTTTTTTGAAAAAAATTTGAAACAAAAGACTCCGGACTTCAGGTTTTCTCAAAGGAACGTTTCATTGCTGTGGTCTAAGTCACTATATCATATCGCGCAATAACCTAGATGAGAGTAATTGTATGCAACCCACTAAATCAAGTTTCTAGAGCATGATAATGTAAAGCCGATAAACCCAAATATTAGAGAAAACTCTATTCTAGACAAGTACAAACGAGACATAAAACAGAGCAACCAATCATTTCAACATGGGTGGAACTAAACATTTCATAGCACATATATGGAATGGAATTATAAAAGTAAATATTTTTTTTTTTGAATTTTCTAATGCAAGAAACTTGAATTTAAACATGGTAATAAAAATTAAATTGCTAGAAATTAAATATGCAATGCAGTACCTCAATGGGGGTCCTCCCCAAGCTTATCCTCAAGCTCATGGCCCAGGGGTTGTATCCCCGGGACCTCCAATAGGCCCTCTCGCTCCTCCCGGCCGGATGCGGAGGCTCTCGGCAAGAGCGTCGAACCTCTGCCCGTGCTGCTGCTGCCACTGGGTCGTTGACTGCATGAAGCCCAGGCTATTCCTGATGTCGTTCGTCTGGATCTGCAGCTATCCAACGCGGGCGTTGATTGAGGCCAACGTCGGCTCTCCTTTCCGTGGTGGCGAGTCGACGGTGTACTTGTCTCTACCGCTCCCAATCGTCGGTCCCCGCTCGGACCATGCCCTCTCGGCCGGTCCGTGCCGGCCGGGTACTTGCTACGATCCCGAGTAGCTGCGTAGCCCCGGTAGGCCTCCCATCCACCATAGCCATACCGGGGGAGGCCGCACAGAGCATCCGGCGAGCGGGGAGTCAGCCGTGCGTAAGCCTCGGCTCCTCCTCTAGTGGCTCTCGGGATCTCGTTCTTCCCTACGTGCTTCTTCCGGAGTCTTCAAATCAAAGGTGAGCACATCACGCTTATATAAATAGAGATTCGGGTTAGGTAACCGAATCTTATTTACATAACCGGCAAAGAAGAAACAGATATGATTTTTCCCATCAGCCTTCAAGGTGTGTCCCTGGGTTAGGGTACGTAAATCACAAATCGGCCAATCAAGGGGAATGTACTCAACATCGTTACCATCTAGTGCTCCTACGGCATTGGCAATGCGAGTAACAATAGAGGTGCAATCGATAGCGTAAGACTTCTTAACCATGTCTAGCCAGTGAAGGCACATCTCCTTCATAGGAGCAACCTTGAACTTGTGAACTATGGAATAAAGAAGCTTAAGTTCTACCGAATGCACCCATCTAATTTTGCCAGTAGGAAACAAAGACATGGAAATCCAGCGATGCATGAGTCTAAGGGTAGGGTGTTGGATCTGAGTGTTCAGGGGTTTGAAAGGTCCAACTTCTACCCTACCCAAGATCTTTTTCCCAAAAAGAATTGCGATCAAAACCAGGGATAGATGCATCTAGCTTAAGTGCACACTTGTAGTGAAAGCCTAGATGATGAGCGAGTTCCCCCCAAGTAAGAGAATAATCCGTGCCAAATAAACGGAAGAAAATACGCTCATCATCATAATCAAGTGTGCAAAGAAACCGGATGGTCAAGAGACGCGAACCTTGCTCATCGATGGGCTCGAAGTTTTCCCAACCAACCGCCTTCCGGACGGTGTCGAAGTCGGTGTCCATACCTATCTTCTCGATGAGGTTGGCGTCGTAGATCATCGTGTGGTTGAAGAGCCGATCCTTGAGGCGATGGTACCTCTGCAGCTCCTGCTCTCCCTCCCGAGTCGAGGTACGGGCGTCGACCGCGTAGATCCCCGGGCTCGGGGTTGCGGGCGCCGCCTCCTCGGCTACTTCGGGTTCGTAGGGGGCACCTTGGTAAGAGCTCGAGGCCTCACCGTACCCCCACGAACTGTAGTCGCTCATGGCGGACTACACCGGTGGCTAGCTCTCGGGTGCGAAAGAACTGGTGGAGATTGATTTTCCACACCCGAGACTAGCTCCAACTCTTGCTTGCTTGCTCAAAAATTGCTTGTGGAAGCTTGTTGTGTGGGAAGTGGAGGTGGAAGAGAGTGAAAGAGTGAGAATGGGGGTGGTTTGAGCACCCCGCCACCTCCTCCTTTTATAGCCGAGATCACCAAAGCACCAAGGGGAGGGGCAACGGCCATGAGCCGTTGGGCGCCGGCGTGGCCCCACCTCGGCGGGCCCGCGCGGCCGCGCCTCGGCGCGCGCGCCTGTGCGGGCCCCGCCGCGCCAGGTTTTGGTCGTTGGCGCCAACGGCTAGCCCTCGGCGCTAGCCGTTGGTGATCCTGTCCCGGCCGTTTAAAATATTTTTTTTTCTAAAATAAAATCTTCCCTTTTTTTCAGAGAAGAAGTTTTATTTTATTCTTTTTTTTTCATCTACTCTCTCTCTTTCTCTCTTTTTTTTTCGAGTAGCAAGAAAGTACTTACCGACCTGCTTTTGTTGGTGCTCTTATTCCCCCCAAGCTTGGTTGGCTTAACAGGGGTGACCAAACCCTGTCGTGACCATGTTTACTGACTCGGGCGGGACCTCGGGTTGCCCCAGGATCCTGCTCGCGTCAGCGTTCGTCGAGATCGCTGCGGCAATTTGGGCGAGCTGGGTCTCTATCATCTTATTGAAGCTCAGCTGGTTCTTGACTGCTGATGATAGGCCCTCTATCTTGTTATTCATATTCTCCAAGATCTTGTCATTTTGAATCATCTTTTTGGTGAGATTTTCGTTGATCTTGGCTTGGCCGTAAACCGGGTCCTTTAATGAAGGTTGATTCGAATTAAACCCGGAGGCAAAATTCGAATTACCTTGGAATGGAGGACGGGACCGGTTATTCCAGCCATTCCCTCCTCCTTGCCGCCGGCGAAACCCATTGTTGAGGTAGGCGGCCTCTTCACGGTCTCGGGGGAGTCATTCCCCGAGTGTCCAGATTTACCACAGACCTCGCACGTCATGCGAGCGTCCATGGCGTTGACGGTGCCGGATGCATCATTTATGGCACCACCATCAATCTTCTTCAGGAGTAGGTCTATTTTTGCGGCAAACATATCCGCCTCCTTCACGGTATGCATGCCTTTTTGTCCCTTGGTGGGAGCGCGGTCCTCCCCCCAAGCTTGGTTTTCCACCATTTTGTTGATCAGTGCCGTGGCACTGTCAACTGTCAATGATAGAAAAGCGCCGCCAGCTGCGGCATCCAGGTGCCCCTTCGACATGGGTGTTAACCCATTGTAGAAGTTCTGGAGCATGTTGACGGTCGTTATGTGTCAATTTTTACCGTCAACTAAACATGAGAAAGGACTAAAATATGTTCACCAACTAGATATAGGGGTTATACTGACAGAATTCCACGAGTTTTGGTGAATGTCTGTTTCTGCAGGGTGTCGGCTGAAAATACCCAAGGAAGGCCCACATGACAGTTTACATAGAGATAATCGGGAACCGGTGAAAATTCTGTAATCTGGAAGGTTCGAGAAGGCTCTGGACCAAACGGAGCCCGAACGGGCTCGGTGGAGAGCCGGCCGACTCGCCCCCAGGCGGCCGGCCGCCATCTCGGCCAATCGGCGTCGGCCTCGCGGATCCCTTTGTTCCACCGCCTTTGAGGATGAATAATAATCGTCCGTTTAGGTCGGTTTGATCCGAGGGCGTGGTGCATCCTAGAGGGCTATATAAGCGGGGCCCCCGGCCCCCGGAGGAGGCATCCCTAAAACCCTAATTCATTATCTCCCGGCGGGATCGAGTTGTAGAGGCGTCCCTTGAATGGATGACTTCTCTTCTCTAGAGAATTAGAGCTAGACATTCCAATGTAGTAGATTAGATCTAGATGAGAGTTAGGGAGAGCGGAGCTGCGCTCCGGTTACTCGAGAAGTCTTCGAGAGATTTGGTATGCCTTTGTATCTATTCTTTACAAGACTTATGCTTTAATATATTTATTCTTCTCTATCTACTTTATGCCTTTCATATGTTTGCTTAGTATAGTTGTTGCATCTTAGCATGGGATCTTTGCTCGTATTGAGTGCTCTAGTTATTGCGCATAGCTAGAGTAGTAATCGATAGTATAGGCATGGTGTCTAGACTATAGGTTACACGAGGTTGCGCCCAATCCCACGGATAGTTGTGGTAGCCCCGAGGTGACAACTCTGTCGGGCCTTTGTATTCCACCACGTTCGGGTTGGTGTTTCGTAGAGCTTTTGGCGCCTTCCCCGACTACTCTTTACCCGTCTTCTTCGAGAGTCGGAAAGGTCCCGTTGCTCCAAAGTGCTATTGTGTGATCGCTATATCTAACCATTCCCTGTTATCATAGAACCCAGTATTAGAGAAGTATTTAGAACCTTGATCTCTCCCATTGTTCTCTCACTCTAGCTAGCTACTTATGTATATATATAGAATTCTCGGTGTGCTTTTATTCTTATATCCTATTATATATCATTTACCCCTGCTTTAGTCTAGTTGGTTTACTAAGTTAGTAGATGCATGATGGTGAGTTATCGATTCTTTAACCCTTGCTTCCCGTGGTAAAATATAAATAACGATACCTGGATACTCCCGGTAAAATGCTACAATGGTATGTTACGTGCGCTTGAATCCTTCTTATTTTAGTTGCACTTAACAAATACCAACAAGCATTTTTGGCGCCGTTACCGGGGACGCAATCGGTGTTAAGTTTTTGATAGTGATCTTGATGTCTGCTAATTTAGTATCACTAGCTTTAGTAGGATTACCCCTTGTTCTGTTGAGTTGTGGAATAGACAGGACAAAAGATGTCGTTTCGACCTTCTGACAAGTTTCCACAAGACAATGAAGAGCCCAGGGTCCCCCAACATTCAACATCCATCAACATTGGAACCCTGCCACCTCACAGAGTGTAGAAAAGGTCGTCGTCACAAGAATTTCAAATCACTTCACAAGTGACGAACATAGATGCTGCACCACTCACAAATTTCATCATCTGAGTTATGGTAAGTGTGATCAAGAATGGTGAGACAGTCTTGCTCATGGACTTTAAAATTAGTGAGTAGTTATCTTTTAAATTCGTGCATCTCCCTACATGTTTACTTTTAACAATTCATGCATCCACTACCGTTTAGCTTGTTTATGTTCGCTTATCCATTGCATGTTTCGTTTCTTAGATTCATCCATGTGTTTTGCATCTAAAAAAAACCCTCACCAATGATCATGCTTTTTCATCTCCATTTGAGTAAATCTCTATAGTGCTTTCATGTCACCTTTGTTTGCTATAGTATGCTTTGGTTTGGAAGTGTTGCGCATACCTCCAAAGGTTTTTAAATTAAGCGTGGTGCTTAGGTTAAATACCTTCCTTAATTAAATTAGACATGGAGTCTAGTTTGGTTATTGAACTAAAATGTGCTTTAGTAGATATTGGTTATTTTGTTGGACTAACCCCTGCTGAGAAAACTCTCAAATCCAATTTGGGTAAGTCAAGAGATGAACACACTTCGAGATGAAGCAAGGCATATGATGAATTCCAACAACTTCACACAAAAGACACAACTCATCCATTGTTCAAGGAAGAATTGTAAGTATCAAATATCATTCACATTGTCTTTTGTTGCAAGTTAACTTTGCCTTGAACCATGTTAGCGTGCCATAAAAAAGAGTCATAGAAAACATGATAAATAAAGTCTATGCTAAAGTAACTCAAAACCATCTCTTTATTAGCATAGATGAAATTCTAAAATAGATAGTGGATAATAGCCCATAGTTTGAAATTGTTGCAATCCTTCGGGTATGTGTCCCCTAACATTTTGCAGGAAAGAACTTATGATCTGCCTATTCGTGGATTGGCATCACCTGCGAATTTGCACTTCGATAATGGAACAAAGAGAAAGACAAGAGTACCACAAGAAGCATCAACATCTTGAACTCACTCAAAGAAGTGGATTAAGGCGACAAGCTATGAGCAACTCCGAAGACACCATCTTGCATGTCGGCAGCAAGGACAAGGATGGAATGGCATGCATCCTTGTGTCAACCAATCATCATCAAGGGTTGACCACCGACCAAGCCTTGAAGGACCATGACTATGGTTGCAAGATGATGTCCCTAAGCCATTGGAGATGAAGCCTGCATATACAAATACTAAAGAAGCTCCTTCCTTGATCATCAAGACGGATGGCGTACAACTCTTCGCCATGCTGCTAGAAGACAAAGACCATCAAGGAAGAACTCGAGTCTACATCTCCAATGAACATCAATGCGTCAACCAAGACTCAATGAAAATCAAGAATGGTTGACGAAAGAAGATCATGCAACTGTCTGTACGCTCATCCTGGATTGAACAAGGTACAAACAAAGGCGAGGATGCAAGGGAGAGATCTTTGCTCAATGGACCTATAATCAAAAATCCCTCTCGAGACAAATGAAGGCTTAAGAACAGAGGACAAACGGTGTCTAAGGACATAGGAGTACAACACACTCGAGGGATGACTCAACACTCATATTTGGTTTCATGTGGCGGCGACAACAAGGTCAAGCTTGGGGGAGGAAGGCCGATGACTCTTCAAACAATGATCCAGGCAATGCTCTTCCTCTTTTCAAGCCTCCGTCGCTCGGCACATTGAGAAGAAACAATGAGTGGAGCACAAGGTCTAGGCATAAAAAAAAGAGGAAGGAAAAAAAAGAGTGAAATTTTAGAAGACAAGATGCTCAAGGAGAGAGGTCAATCAAGCAAGGCAAAGGACCACTAGAAGCATCTACTCTTCATCACAAGGTCTCTACCATCGGGATCAAATGATGCACCGAAGGAGTGAACATGACAAGAAGTCCTGTTCAGAGGACTTAAATCACCAAACCCTCGCCAAGGAGGTAACTTTGTATTTATCGGTATTTCCATTTTTAGCATTGCATTTTCCTTTAAGCATATTTATTTTCTCTACATGCATCTTAATTGTATCTTTGCTTTACTATCCCCATTAGAAAAAGAAAATAAAGATGTTGTGCATTTGCATCCGAGAAAACTACTAAGCCCCATGTGAATAATCATTCATTGTGGTGGCATAAAAATATTTTTTTTTTCAGCATATCTATTTTCTCTCGTTTGCATTCCTTTATTATAAAAAGATAAAAATATTTCTTGTGATCTGTTAGAAGACATTTGAGTTAAGGCGGTTCTAGACAGTCAAGGCTTAGAGGTTTTTATCACTAATGCTTAATTAGTTCCACAAGCTTTGTTGTCTATTTGAGCTTCACGAAACATAAAGGATCGAGAAGAGCTAACAGAGACGGAAGGATGTCCAGTCTCTGTAGGAGTGATGTCCGCAACATTCAAATCTTGTCTCCAACAACAACTATCTATGACAGTCTGGAGGACTAGAACGTCTTCATCGCTGTCGGCAACAACGGCGAGACTATGTCAACATCCGGCTTGGGGGAGGGCATCCCCGTGTACCAAGCTAAGTGTTTCCAACTTATCTATTTTATGACTTGTTAGAGTGTGCTTTGTTAAAACAACTAAAAAGATGCATAACCATAGAAACCCGAAAAGATTTCCTTATTTATCTTTTGGAAAGCTCTTGCAATGTGTCTTTAAGATAACCCCTAGAATAAACTCTACATGGAGATGATGAATAGTTGCTCTATCGTAATTCCTTTCAAGTACCTAGTTTTCAACCTTGCACTCTCCCGAGTTTTGGACACAACTGTTTAGATTTGAGATTTGCTCAACTGGAACTCGTGGGTAGCAAACACTTGATCTAAGTCTAGGTGGTTGACGGGTATGATATGGGAAGGTTTTGAGCTGCTTTGTCCATCTTGCTCCTAGAGATGCTAGAGTTCGAGAATTTATCTTTGAAAATCTTAAATTATTGCATGATGAGTTCCTTTATGACGAGTTCAAATTCCTACCACGACCATATATTCATGCTTACTAGATTAGGAAAACCCATCTATTTATATAGATCATTTTGTAGGCATTGAGTGTAGTCTTTTTAGGCATTGAGTGTGGTTATGCTGTGGACCCATAAGGAATCGATCATGCGGTTAAAGTCAATACTATGTGCTCTCCATCCATTGATCTATGCTACTTCGTCCTCGAAGCATGCACCCATTTTATAAATACTACATTCATTAAATGCTACTTAAATGTCCCTAGAGGTACCACCCACATATAGATCCATATCCACCACATATTGTGCTATCTCTACCCTGGAGATATGCACCTATGCTGCTCCTACCCTAGGAGTACGCATTCCACCATATGATGTGATTGTCTCTACCCTGGTGACACGCATTCATGCTGCTCCTACTTTGGGAGTACGCATCCATCCATCCATCCATTCATCCATCCATACATCTATCCACATATACATACGCCACTCATTTCACTTCATCCAGAAAAAGTTCTACTCCTATCCTGGGAGTGAACATCTAGAAATAATCATCGCCGTTCCATTTGCCTACATAAAAGCTCCGGTCATTATCATTTCAAGTTATACACTCCCCGTTGCTAAAGTTTCGTTTTCGAGGATTGGTTTATCTAAAAAAAAAAAAAATAAAAAAAGAGAAAAAAAGAAAGAAAGAAATAAAAAAAAGAAGAGTAGCCAAGTCCTTCCTTCAAGAAGTTTCAAAGTTTCCGAATAAAGGGAGTCATGTTATCCCCAAAGGAGTAAGTGTAGAAGTAGATGTTCACCAAGAGATCACCCCTCATAATCATTTCCTTATCATCATCATCTTATCATCCATCCCATTTCCTCATTCACATGCACATATGACTTTATTATTATTTTGGTTCTTATTGGATCCATGTCTTAACTGTGCAATATATGCAAGTGAGTTTGAGTGTCTCCCCACCTATGAGCTCCACATAAGCCTATTAGAAAGTAGGGTGAGAGAGAAGGCACTTTCCACTATGCCTTAATTCCATAAATACCACATATTCTGAGAGAAGAGAGAAGGCATACGCTACACACATGCCTTGGAGAGGATCCAGAAAAACCACAAATGAGAGATTTGAAAGGGTCATACAAGGAAACTCTGAGTTTTATTTGAAAATCTTGTAAAAACTCCAGAATAATAGTTGATCAAAGAGCGAGAAACATAGCACTTGACTTGACCGTTCGTCTTTCAACCGCTCAAGACCCAAGTGACGGTTACAAGCCCCATGGTGAAAGGTAATATGAGTAAGTTTTGAGTCGAATGGTTCACTCTAATTCGCAGGAGAGTTCTTGTTTGAACGCATGTGTGCTTTTGAGGCGTGAAAGCATAGTAGCAAAATCTCCCGATCCATACGGGTTTATCTTTGCTCGGGGACGAGCAAAAGGTAAGCTTGGGGGAGTTGTTGACGGTCGTTAAGTGTCAATTTTTACCGTCAACTAAACATGAGAAAGGACTAAAATATGTTCACCAACTAGATATAGGGGTTATACTTGACGAGAATTCCACGAGTTTTGGTGAATGTCTGTTTCAGGGGGTGTCGGCTAAAAATACCCAAGGAAGGCCCACATGACGGGTTTACATGGAGATAATCGGGAACCGGTGAAAATTTCATGTAATCCGGAAGGTTCGAGAAGGCTCGGACCAAACGGGAGCCCGAACGGGCTCGGTGGAGAGTCGGCCGACTCCCCGGGCGGCCGGCCCGGCCATCTCGGCCAATCGGCGTCGGCCTCGCGGATCCCCTGTTCCACCGCCTTTGAGGATGAATAATAATCGTCCGTTTAGGTCGGTTTGATCCGAGGGCATGGTGCATCCTAGAGGGCTATATAAGCGGGGCCCCCGGCCCCTGGAGGAGGCATCCCTAAAACCCTAATTCATTATCTCCCGGCGGGATCGAGTTGTAGAGGCGTCCCTTGAATGGATGACTTCTCTTCTCTAGAGAATTAGAGCTAGACATTCCAATGTAGTAGATTAGATCTAGATGAGAGTTAGGAGAGCGGAGCTGCGCTCCGGTTACGGAGAAGTCTTCGAGAGATTTGGTATGCCTTTGTATCTATTCTTTACAAGACTTATGCTTTAATATATTTATTCTTCTCTATCTACTTTATGCCTTTCATATGTTTGCTTAGTATAGTTGTTGCATCTTAGCATGGGATCTTTGCTCGTATTGAGTGCTCTAGTTATTGCGCATAGCTAGAGTAGTAATCGATAGTATAGGCATGGTGTCTAGACTATAGGTTACACGAGGTTGCGCCCAATCCCACGGATAGTTGTGGTAGCCCCGGAGGTGACTACTGTCGGGCCTTTGTATTCCACCACGTTCGGGTTGGTGTTTCGTAGAGCTTTTTGGCAGCCTTCCCCGACTACTCTTTACCCGGTCTTCTTCGAGAGTCGGAAAGGTACTGTTGCTCCAAAGTGCTATTGTGTGATCGCTATATCTAACCATTCCCCGTTATCATAGAACCCAGTATTAGAGAAGTATTTAGAACCTTGATCTCTCCCATTGTTCTCTCACTCTAGCTAGCTACTTATGTATATATATAGAATTCTCGGGTGTGCTTTTATTCTTATATCCTATCATATATCATTTACCCTGCTTTAGTCTAGTTGGTTTACTAAGTTAGTAGATGCATGATGGTGAGTTATCGATTCTTTAACCCTTGCTTCCCCGTGGTAAAATATAAATAACGATACCGGATACTCCCGGTAAAATGCTACAATGGTATGTTCTCAGGCGCTTGCGGAATCCTTCTTATTTTAGTTGCACTTAACAAATACCAACGAGCACCGGCCAACTTTCCATCCCATGGTGAGGGCATTCCCGATGTACTCGGAGCCTCTCCCATGCCTCGAGGATGGGTTCCGGCAAATTCCTGGCTGGAAGTTGGCGATTCTTCCCCGCAGGGCATTGGTTTTGCCCATGGGGAAGAATTTAGCGAGGAACGCGGTGGAGCACTTGCTCCATGTGTCAACAATGGCCTTGTCCTTGTAGAACCGGTCTTCGCCTTTCCCACTAGGGAGAAAGGGAAGAGCTTGAGCCTGATTGCATCAGGTGCGACATCCTTGATGACGATGGTATCGCATATCTCCAAGAAATGCTGAAGATGGGCGTTGGCGTCCTCACTAGGCAGTCCACAAAATGAACTTGCTCGCACCATGGTAATGAGCTCAGCCCCGAGCTCGAAGTTCTTGTCTCCCAAGTTGACGGGGGCCCGGTGGGCACGTTGGCAACATTGGGGACAGAGAACTCAGCGGGGACTTGGCCATGGAGTGCGGCATAGTAGGTGCGGTGGTGACTGGTTTCTCGTCGGTGGAGCGAGAAGAGGAAAGGGCACGAGTCCTCTTCCTCCTTAGGAGTCCTTCCGGATTTGAGTTGTAATTTTCCGGCGGGAGAAACCGGTCATGCACTATCCCGTTTTCATCCACAACAGAGAAAACATAAAAGTTAGCTGTATAGACATTGTCATTTCTCATTTTATATATCATATGCATATCCATGCTGCTAGATCCTTAACTTCCATGCCTTCCCCGGCAACGGCGCCAGAAATGCTTGTTGGCATTTCTTAGCGCGATTACCAAAACAGACTTAGAGCCCAATTCTGATAACTGCACCAGAAACGCTAAGTGGCTTTACTCGGCATAATTACTAGAAACTGGTTCTAGCAACTATGCGAGTGTTGCCTGAGATAGATCACATCCTAATAGATAAATATCCGCAAGCGCACGGATCTATCGTCGCGGATTTCACCCGGAAGTATTCGGGGTATCGTTATTTATAATTTCCCAAAGGAAGGCATGGGGTAGTTAAGTATTCTAGCATGGGTATGAATACGATATCTAGCATGAGGAGAAACCGACCAATGTGCTATACAGGGGTAATCATACGGTGGTTTGGATAGTGGACACACACTTAGAGCAACCTCAAAGGAATAAAGATAAAATAAAGAATAAAGAATAATCTACGCGGAGCAGGTAGGTCCTATATAGTCAATACTAGAACAGCTAATTCCACATGTTATACAAGTCAAGACTCGACTATAGACTAGGAATATGGGGAGACCGCGGCAACCGGTGCCGCGGTCGATGGCGGCATTTACGAACTCCTACTCAACATGCGAACGTGGGGGATTACAAAGGACGGACAGGGGCTGTCACCACCCGCCACCTACCACCTCAACCGTGGCATGCCGACATATCGAAGGTTCCTCGCAACCGGACACCACGTCCGCATACTAAGGAGCTACCTACGTCCCCCGGACTCCCACCCTACGGATGGACGAGCTAGAACGTAGGCAAGCCCGAAGGCACATCGAACCGCTATTCCTCTGCTACAATCTAATCTAAGCAAGTAAAACATATGAACGATGAAGAACAATGTAGAACACGATGAACAATTCTCACAAGAACTATGGCCTAGTTCTTGATCATAGAATATATCGTGTACTAGACTATACTCTAGTTCATATGCATGACTATATAAATGTAATGAGAACTTGACTAAGGAAGAACGCTCCATAGATTTATACCAAGAGTGTAGCTTTTCTTCCTGGAGACAAGCTCTCCAAGTAGCTTTGCCTAGCTCCAAAGGACTAATGCTAAGACTAATGAACAAGTGAGAAGTGTAGAGATGGCTCCAAATGGTGTGTGTTTAGGTGGGGGCCTCTCCTCTTCATTTATAGCCCCGAGAAGGCGGTTCGGGGTAGTGGTGTAAAATCACCAAAGAAAACCGTCAATCCCCAGATGGAAGGAGGCAACCGCCTTTGGCCGGGCCCACCTGGCGGCAAAGTGGGCGCGCGCGCGCCCCAGGCGCGCTCGCGCCTGGTTGGCGCCGCCCCCTGACCACCTTTGGCAGGTGGGCTTGGGCCGCCATCTGGGTCTTGTCCATGTTGGTGCTTTTGGCCCAATTCGACCCCAGGCGGCCTGCTTGCTCTTGAGCTTATTTTACGCCTTCCGAAAAGCGTACTTTTATTCCGGAAATTCCTGTACTTGGTATATATTCTGCAAAACAATATTTCTCCCAAGCATAGGTGGAACTAGGTCAATAATAAAGATATATGTGACATAAAATATTTATTTCCCCATAGTGACATATAGTTGGCGGGTATAAAACTGAGTTAAGGACCGCCAACAGTGGTGAGGCCGGAGGTGTCAAAATGCCTTAACTATGGCATACAGTCGTGCTTGACCTAGTGCCGAGAGCTGTAGGACACACAGGAACCGGCTGTGCAGTAGCATAGTCGTGTGTGCAAATATGGCAGTTCTAGAGCTGTGGAGCCAAGGTTAAGGGACATTTGGGTTCTCGGGCGGCAACAAACGCTGTGGTAGAGAGGCCAGAGGTGTCAAAACACCTTAACCATGGTGCATGGGCGTGCTTGACTTGGTGCGAGGAGCCGTAGGACGTGCGGAACCGGCCGTGCAGCAAAGCAAAGTCGTGTGTGCAAATATGGCGCTTCGGAGCCGTGGAGCCGAGGTTAAGGGCCGTTCGGGCTCTCGAGCGATGGCAAACGCTATGGTAGAGAGGCCGAGGTGTCAAAATGCCTTAACCATGGCGTACGGGCATGCTTGACTCGATCTTGGGAGCCATAGGACGCGTTGGAACCGACCGTGCGGCGGCATGGTCGTGTGTGCAAATATGGCGGTTTTGGAGCCGTGGAGCCGTGGTTAGGGGCCTTTCGGGCTCTCGGGTGATGGAAAACTCTATGGTGGAGAGGTGAGAGGCATCAAAATGGCTTAACCATGGAGTACGAGCGTGCTTGAACCGGTGCAAAGGATCCGGCCGTGCGGCAGCACAGTCGTGTGTGCAAATATGGAAGTTCTGGAGTCGTGGAGCTGTTTTTAAGGGCCGTTCGGTCTCTCAGGTGATGACAAACATTGTGGTGGTGAGGCCAGAGGCGTCAAAATGCCTTAACCATGGCATACAGTCGTGCTTGACTTAGTGCCGAGAGCTGTAGGACACGCAGGAACCGGCTGTGCGGTAGCATAGTCGTGTGTGCAAATATGGCAGGTTCTAGAGCCGTGGAGCCATGGTTAAGGGCCATTCGGGTTCTCGGGCGGCAACAAACACCGTCTTTGGAGAGGCCGGGAGGTGTCAAAACGCCTTAACCATGGCGCATGGGCGTGCTTTACTTGGTGCCGGGAGCCGTAGGACGCGCAGGAACCGGCCGTGCGGCGGCAAAAGTCGTGTGTGCAAATATGGCGGTTCGGAGCCGTGGAGCCGAGGTTAAGGGCCGTTCGGGCTCTCGAGCTATGGCAAATGCTATGGTAGAGAGGCGAGGTGTCAAAATGCCTTAACCATGGCGTACGGGCATGCTTGACTCGGTCTTTGGGGAGCCATAGGACGCCTTGGAACCGACCGTGCGGCAACATGGTTGTGTGTGCAAATATGGCGGTTTTAGAGCCGTGGAGCCGTGGTTAAGGGCCCTTCGGGCTCTCGGGTGATGGAAAACTCTATGGTGGAGAGGTGAGAGGCATCAAAATGGCTTAACCATGGCGTACGGGCATGCTTGACCCGGTCTTGAGAGCCATAGGATGCACGGGATCCTGCCGTGCGGCGGCACGCCGTGTGTGCAAATATGGAAGTTCCGAGTCATGGAGCTGTGGTTAAGGGTTGTTCGGGCTCTCGAGTGATGACGAACATTGTGGTGGTGAGGCCAGAGGTGTCAAAACGCCTTAACTATGGCATACGGTCATGCTTGACCTAGTGCCGAGAGCTGTAGGACACGCAGGAACCGGCTATGCAGTAGCATAGTCGTGTGTGCAAATATGGTAGTTCTAGAGCTATGGAGCCATGGTTAAGGGCCATTCAGGTTCTCGGGCAGCAACAAACGCTGTGGTGGAGAGGCCACAGGTGTCAAAATGCCTTAACCATGGCACATGGGCGTGCTTGACTTGGTGCGGGAGCCGTAGGACGCACAGAACCGCCGTGCGGCGCAAGAAATCGTGTGCAAATATGGCGCTCGGAGCCGTGGAGCCAAGGTTAAGGGCCGTTCGGGCTCTCGAGCAATGGCAAACGCTATGGTAGAGAGGCCGAGGTGTCAAAATGCCTTAACCATGGCGTACGGGCATGCTTGACTCGGTCTTGGGAGCCATAGGACGCGTTGGAACCGGCCGTGCGACGGCATGGTCGTGTGTGCAAATATAGCGGTTTTGGAGCCGTGGAGCCGTGGTTAAGGGTCCTTCGGGCTCTTGGGTGATGGAAAACTCTATGGTGGAGAGGTGAGAGGCATCAAAATGGCTTAACCATGGCGTACGGGCGTGCTTGACCCGGTGCCGAGGCCGTAGGATGCACGGGATCCGGCCGTGCGGGTAGGGGGTACATCATGTGTGCAATTATGGATGTTCTGGAGTCGTGGAGCTGTAGTTAAGGGCCATTCGGGCTCTCGGGTGATGACAAACATTGTGGTTTTGAGGCCAGAGGCATGAAAACACCTTAACCATGGCATACGGTCGTGCTTGACCTAGTTTCGAGAGCCAGAGGATACGCAGAACCGGGCGTGCGGTAGCACGTGTGTGCAAATATGGCAGTTCTAGAGATGTGGAGCCATGGTTAAGGGCCATTCGGGTTCTCGGGTGCAGCAACAAACACTGTGGTGGAGAGGCCAGAGGTGTCAAAATGCCTTAACCATGGCGCATGGGCGTGCTTGACTTGGTGCGAGGAGCCGTAGGACGCGCAGGAACCGGCCGTGCGGGCAAGAAAGTCGTGTGTGCAAATATGGTAGTTACGGAGCCGTGGAGCCGAGGTTAAGGGCCGTTCGGTCTCTCGGCGACGGCAAACGCTATGGTAGAGAGGCCAGAGGTGTCAAAATGCCTTAACCCTGGCGTACGGGCATGCTTGACTCAATGCCGGGAGCCATAGGACGCGTTGGAACCGACCGTGCGGCAGCATGATCATGTGTGCAAATATGGCAGTTTTGGAGCTGTGGAGCCATGGTTAAGGGCCCTTCAGGCTCTCGGGTGATGGAAAACTCTATGGTGGAGAGGTGAGAGGCATCAAAATGGCTTAACCATGGCGTACGGTCATGCTTGACCCGGTGCGAGAGCCGTAGGATGCACGGGATCCGGCCTTGCGGCAGCACAGTCGTGTGTGCAATTATGAATGTTACCGAGTCGTGGAGCTATAGTTAAGGGACGTTCGGGCTCTCGGGTGATGACAAACATTGTGGTGGTGAGGCCAGAGGCATCAAAACGCCTTAACTATGGCATACGGTCATGCTTGACCTAGTGCCGAGTGCTGTAGGACACGCAGGAACCGGCTGTGCAGTAGCATAGTCATGTGTGCAAATATGGCAGTTCGAGAGCTGTGGAGCCATGGTTAAGGGCCATTCGGGTTCTCAGGTGGCAACAAACGCTGTGGTTGAGAGGCTAGAGGTGTCAAAATGCCTTAACCATGGCGCATGGGCGTGCTTGACTTGGTGCGAGGAGCCGTAGGACGCGCAGGAACCGGCCGTGCGGCAGCAAAGTCGTGTGTGCAAATATGGTAGTTCTGGAGCCGTGGAGCCGAGGTTAAGGGCCGTTCAGTCTCTCGAGCGACGGCAAACGCTATGGTAGAGAGGCCAGAGGTGTCAAAATGCCTTAACCCTGGCGTACGGGCACGCTTGACTCAATGCCGGGAGCCATAGGACGCGTTGGAACCGACCGTGCAGCAGCATGGTCGTGTGTGCAAATATAGCAGTTTTGGAGCCGTGGAGCCGTGGTTAAGGGTCCTTCAGGCTCTCGGGTGATTGAAAACTCTATGGTGGAGAGGTGAGAGGCATCAAAATGGCTTAACCATGGCGTACGGGCGTGCTTGACCCGGTGCCGAGAGCCGTAGGATGCACAGGATCCGGCCGTGCAGTAGGTACAGTCATGTGTGCAATTATGGATGTTCTGGAGTCGTGGAGCTGTAGTTAAGGGCCATTCGGGCTCTCGGGTGATGACAAACATTATGGTGGTGAGGCCAGAGGCATGAAAACACCTTAACCATGGCATACAGTCGTGCTTGACCTAGTTTCGAGAGCTGTAGGATACGCAGGAACCGGCTGTGCGGTAGCACAGTCGTGTGTGCAAATATGGCAGTTCTAGAGATATGGAGCCATGGTTAAGGGCCATTCGGGTTCTCAGGCAGCAACAAACACTGTGGTGGAGAGGCCAGAGGTGTCAAAATGCCTTAACCATGGCGCATGGGCGTGCTTGACTTGGTGCGAGGAGCCGTAGGACGCGCAGGAACCGGCCGTGCGGCAGCAAAGTCGTGTGTGCAAATATGGTAGTTCTGGAGCCGTGGAGCCGAGGTTAAGGGCCGTTCAGTCTCTCGAGCGACGGCAAACGCTATGGTAGAGAGGCCGGAGGTGTCAAAATGCCTTAACCCCGGCGTACGGGCATGCTTGACTCAATGCCGGAGCCATAGGACGCGTTGGAACCGACCGTGCGGCAGCATGGTCATGTGTGCAAATATGGCAGTTTTGGAGCTGTGGAGCCATGGTTAAGGGCCCTTCAGGCTCTCGGGTGATGGAAAAATCTATGGTGGAGAGGTGAGAGGCATCAAAATGGCTTAACCATGGCGTACGGGCATGCTTGACCCGGTGCCGAGAGCCGTAGGATGCACAGGATCCGGCCTTGCGGCAGCACAGTCGTGTGTGCAATTATGAATGTTCTGGAGTCGTGGAGCTATAGTTAAGGGCCGTTCGGGCTCTCGGGTGATGACAAACATTGTGGTGGTGAGGCCAGAGGCATCAAAACGCCTTAACTATGGCATACGGTCATGCTTGACCTAGTGCCGAGTGCTGTAGGACACGCAGGAACCGGCTGTGCAGTAGCATAGTCATGTGTGCAAATATGGCAGTTCGAGAGCTGTGGAGCCATGGTTAAGGGCCATTCGGGTTCTCAGGTGGCAACAAACGCTGTGGTGGAGAGGCTAGAGGTGTCAAAATGCCTTAACCATGGCGCATGGGCGTGCTTGACTTGGTGCGAGGAGCCGTAGGACGCGCAGGAACCGGCCGTGCGGCAGCAAAGTCGTGTGTGCAAATATGGCAGTTTTGGAGCCGTGGAGCCGAGGTTAAGGGCCATTCAGGCTCTTGAGTGACGGTAAATGCTATGGTAGAGAGGCTAGAGGTGTCAAAATGCCTTAACCATGGCGTACGGGTATGCTTGACTCGATCTTAGGGAGCCATAGGACGCGTTGGAACGGCCGTGCGGCAGCATGGTCGTGTGTGCAAATATGGCAGTTTTGGAGCCGTGGAGCCATGGTTAAGGGCCCTTCAGGCTCTCGGGTGATGGAAAACTCTATGGTGGAGAGGTGAGAGGCATCAAAATGGCTTAACCATGGCGTACGGGCGTGCTTGACCCGGTGTCGAGAGCCGTAGGATGCACAGGATCCGGCCGTGCGGCAGCAAAGCCGTGTGTGCAAATATGGCAGTTCTGGAGCCGTGGAGCCGAGGTTAAGGGCCGTCCAGGCTCTCGAGTGACAGCAAACGCTATGGTAGAGAGGCCAGAGGTGTCAAAATGCCTTAACCATGGCGTACGGGCATGCTTGACTCGGTGCGGAGCCATAGGACGCGTTGGAACCGGCCGTGCGGCGGCATGGTCGTGTGTGCAAATATGGCGGTTTTGGAGCCGTGGAGCCATGGTTAAGGGCCCTTCGGGCTCTCGGGTGATGGAAAACTCTATGGTGGAGAGGTGAGAGGCATCAAAATGGCTTAACAATGGCGTACGGGCATGCTTGACCCGGTGCCGAGAGCCGTAGGATGCACGGGATCCGGCCTGCGGCGGCACGGTCGTGTGTGCAATTATGAATGTTGAGTCGTGGAGAGGCGTGGTTAAGGGCCGTTCGGGCTCTCGGGTGATGACAAACATTGTGGTGGTGAGGCCAGAGGCATCAAAACGCCTTAACTATGGCATACGGTCATGCTTGACCTAGTGCCGAGAGCTGTAGGACACGCAGGAACCGGCTATACAGTAGCATAGTCGTGTGTGCAAATATGGCACTTCTAGAGCTGTGGAGCCATGGTTAAGGGCCATTCGGGTTCTCGGGCGGCAACAAACGCTGTGGTGGACAGTCCAGAGGTGTCAAAATGCCTTAACCATGGCGCATGGGCGTGCTTGACTTGGTGCGAGGAGCCGTAGGACACGCAGGAACCGGCCGTGCGGCAGCAAAGTTGTTTGTGCAAATATGGCAGTTCTAGAGCCGTGGAGCCGAGGTTAAGGGCCGCTCATACTCTCAAGCGACGGCAAACGCTATGGTAGAGAGGCCAGAGGTGTAAAAATGCCTTAACCATGGCGTACGGGCATGCTTGACCCGGTGTCGAGAGCCATAGGATGCACAGGATCCGGCCGTGCGGTAGCACCGTTGTGTGTGCAAATATGGAAGTTCTGGAGTCTTGGAGCTGTGGTTAAGGGCCGTTCTGGCTCTCGGGTGATGACAAACATTATGGTGGTTGTTGGCATTTCTTAGTGCGATTACCAAAACAGGACTTAGAGCCCAATTCGATAATTGCGCCGAAATGCTATGTGGCTTTACTCGGCATAATTACTAGAAAGCTGGTTCTAGCAACTATGCGAGTATTGCCAAGATAGATAACATCCTAATAGATAAATATCCGCAAGCGCACGGATCTATCGTCGCGAAGATTTCACCGGAAGTATTCGGGGTATCATTATTTATAATTTCCCAAAGGAAGGCATGGGGTAGTTAAGTATTCTAGCATGGGTATGAATACGATATCTAGCATGAGGAGAAACCGACCAATGTGCTATACAGGGGTAATCATACGGTAGTTTGGATAGTGGACACACACTTAGAGCAACCTCAAAGGAATAAAGATAAAATAAAGAATAAAGAATAATCTACGCGGAGCAGGCAGGTCCTATATAGTCAATACTAGAACAGCTAATTCCACATGTTATACAAGTCAAGACTCGACTATAGACTAGGAATATGGGGAGACCGTAGCAACCGGGTCTGCCCTTGATCGATGGCGGCATTTACGAACTCCTACTCAACATGCGAACGTGGGGATTACAAAGGACGGACGGGGGCATCACCACACCGCCTACCACCTCAACCGTGGCATCCGACATATCCGAAGGTTCCCTCGCACCCGGACACCACGTCCGCATACCAAGGAGCTACCTACGTCCCCCCAGGACTCCCACCCTACGGATGGACGAGCTAGAACATAGGCAAGCTCGAAGGCACATCGAACCGCTATTCCTCTCCTACAATCTAATCTAAACAAGTAAAACATATGAACGATGAAGAACAATGTAGAACACGATGAACAATTCTCACAAGAACTATGGCCTAGTTCTTGATCATAGAATATATCGTGTACTAGACTATACTCTAGTTCATATGCACGACTATATAAATGTAATGAGAACTTGACTAAGGAAGAACGCTCCATAGATTTATACCAAGAGTGTAGCTTTTCTTCCCGGAGACAAGCTCTCCAAGTAGCTTTGCCTAGCTCCAAAGGACTAATGCTAAGACTAATGAACAAGTGAGAAGTGTAGAGATGGCTCCAAATGGTGTGTGTTTAGGTGGGGGCCTCTCCTCTTCATTTATAGCCCCCGAGAGAAGGCGGTTCGGGGTAGTGGTGTAAAATCACCAAAGAAAAACCGTCAATCCCCGGATGGAAGGAGGCAACCGCCTTTGGCCGGGCCCACTTTGGCGGTAGGGTGGGCGCGCGCGCGCCGAGCGCGCTCGCGCACGTTGGCGCGCCCCGACCGCCTTTGGCGGGTGGGCACAGGCCGCCATCCGGGTCTTGTCCATGTTGGTGCTTTTGGCCCAATTCGACCCCAGTGGCTTTGCTTGCTCTTGAGCTTATTTTACGCCTTCCGAAAAGCGTACTTTTATTTTCAAAATTCCCGTACTTGGTATATATTACTGCAAAACAATATTTCTCCCAAGCACGGGTGGAACTAGGTCAATAGTAAAGATATATGTGACATAAAATATTTATTTCCCCCATAGTGACCTATAGTTGGCGGGTATAAAGCGAGTTAAGGACTGCCAACAAGATCCCCAAGCTTACCCCTTGCTCGTCCCGAGCAAGTCTTTGCTTTGGGTTGTTGATCAGGGGTTGCTACGATGCCGATTATATCTCAAGTGTACAAGCTAGAAGAGAGCGTTCTACTGCTATTTGGATAAATCGGCAATTGTATCTACTCTATGATTCCTAATGGAGTGGGGCTTCTATTTTTCTCAAGTCTTGGGCGATTGCAAAATAGAACAGTTCCAAAGACCGGTGCTTTTCATTCATCCCAAGATCAACTTTCAGTCCGGAGGTTTTGTAAGTTTTTATAAATAAACCAAGTTCCTCAAATGACCCACTCAATCGCTCAAAAGTATATAGTGACCTCACCAAAGGCATTTTTATTTGCCTTCTTCCTACCACTAAAGCTGAGAGTGGAGTTTTGGGTAGGTATGTAAGTGGGCATACTTGTATCACATATGTTGTAAGGTCAAGGATTGAACCTTACGGAGATTAAGCTATACACCTTGATTGAGATGTGCAAGTGTGTGGATGGAATAAAAGATGATTCCTAATTTTTGTGGTATTTTTGGGTCTCCATGCATCATGACATGCTCTCTTTTATTAATGAGTGAGATGAAGAAAAGATGGGCTATCAAAGAACAACTAAATTTATTCTCTCATTTTTTTATTTTTTTATTTTTTTTGAACGGGATCTAAGATGTTTCCCGTTTGCCTACAAGAGAGATAAATCTAACTATAACAATCTCTTTCTTTTTCTCTCTTTTTTTTCTTTCTTTTCTTCTCTTTTTTTTCTCTCACTTTTTTTTTCTGACTAAGAACATAGCCCAAAAATTTATTGATGGAAAGGATGTGGTGGAGAGAGATGTCATGATGAACAATGCATGGAGAAGTTTTGCAAACTACAAGAGAGGGGTGTGCGATCCTCAGGGTAAGGGTCGGCATTTTTATTTGGTGGAAAGAATGGTGCGCAACTCTTAGTGTAAGAGTCGGCGGATGGTGAAGGGTGCATGTTTTGCGCAACTCTCAGTGTAAGAGTTGGCTTTTATTTGGTGGGTGCAAGTGGATCTCAATCATGGGTGTAGAGTCATAATCTCATGTCGGTAACAATCCGACCGAACTCGGTGTACAAACAAGCGCGTAAGAAGGTTCTTATTCTATGGATAGATCATATGGCTCTGGTGGGTATTCCGCGATCACTGAGGAACTATTGTTTTTTTGAAAAATTTTTGAAACAAAAGACTCCGGACTTCAGGTTTTCTCAAAGGAACGTTTCATTCTTTGTGGTCTAAGTCACTATATCATATCGCGCAATAACCTAGATGAGAGTAATTGTATGCAACCCACTAAATCAAGTTTCTAGAGCATGATAATGTAAAGCCGATATACCCAAATATTAGAGAAAACTCTATTCTAGACAAGTACAAACGAGACATAAAACGAGCAACCAATCATTTCAACATGGGTGGAACTAAACATTTCATAGCACATATATGGAATGGAATTATAAAAGTAAATATTTTTTTTTGAATTTTCTAATGCAAGAAACTTGAATTTAAACATGCTAATAAAAATTAAATTGCTAGAAATTAAATATGCAATGTAGGTACCTCAATGGGGGTCCTCCCCAAGCTTATCCTCAAGCTCATGGCCCGGGGTTGTATCCCAGGACCTCCAATAGGCCCTCCGCTCCTCCCCGCTGGATGCGGAGGCTCTCGGCAAGAGCGTCGAACCTCTGCCCGTCTTTGCACGCCCCGGGTCGTTGGATCGCATGAAGCCACCCAGGCTATTCCTGATGTCGTTCGTCTGGATCTGCAGCTGTCCAACGCGGGCGTTGATTGAGGCCAACGTCGGCTCCTGCTCTGGTGGTGGCGAGTCGACAGTGTACTGTCTCTGCCGCTCCCAATCGTCGGTCCCTGCCTCGGACCATGCCCTCTCAGCGGTCTGTGCCGGCTGGGGGTACTGCTCTGATCCCGAGTAGCCTGCGTAGCCCTGGTAGGCCTCCCATCCACCATAGCCATACTGCTGGGGAGGCTGCACAGGAGCATCTGGCTGAGCAGGGGAGTCAAGCTGTGCGTAAGCCTCAGCTCCTCCTCTAGTGGCTCTCGGGATCTGTTCTTCCCTACGTGCTTCTTCTGGAGTCTTCAAATCAAAGGTGAGCACATCACAGTTATATAAATAGAGATTCGGGTTAGGTAACCGAATCTTATTTACATAACCGGGAAAGAAGAAACAGATATGATTTTTCCCATCAGCCTTCAAGGTGTGTCCCTGGGTTAGGGTACGTAAATCACAAATCGGCCGATCAAGGGGAATGTACTCAACATCGTTACCATCTAGTGCTCCTACGGCATTGGCAATGCGAGTAACAATAGAGGTGCAATCGATAGCGTAAGACTTCTTAACCATGTCTAGCCAGTGAAGGCACATCTCCTTCATAGGAGCAACCTTGAACTTGTGAACTATGGAATAAAGAAGCTTAAGTTCTATCGAATGCACCCATCTAATTTTGCCAGAAGGAAACAAAGACATGGAAATCCAGCGATGCATGAGTCTAAGGGTAGGGTGTTGGATCTGAGTGTTCAGGGGTTTCAAAGGTCCAACTTCTACCCTACCCGAGATCTTATTCCCAAAAAGAATTGCGATCAAAACCAGGGATAGATGCATCTAGCTTAAGTGCACACTTGTAGTGAAAGCCTAGATGATGAGCGAGTTCCCCCCAATTAAGAGAATAATCCGTGCCAAATAAACGGAAGAAAATTCGCTCATCATCATAATCAAGTGTGCAAAGAAACTGGATGGTCAAGAGACGCGAACCTTGCTCATCGATGGGCTCGAAGTTTTCCCAACCAACCGCCTTCCGACGGTGTCGAAGTCGGTGTCCATACCTATCTTCTCGATGAGGTTGGCGTCGTAGATCATCGTGTGGTTGAAGAGCCGATCCTTGAGGCGATGGTACCTCTGCAGCTCCTGCTCTCCCTCCAGGTCGAGGTCCGGGGCGTCGACCGCGTAGATCCCCTCGGGCTCGGGGGTTGCGGGCGCCGCCTCCTCGGCTACTTCGGGTTCGTAGGGGGCACCTTGGTAAGAGCTCGAGGCCTCACCGTACCCCCACGAACTGTAGTCGCTCATGGTGGACTACACCGGTGGCTAGCTCTTGGGTGCGAAAGAACTGGTGGAGGTTGATTTTCCACACCCGAGACTAGCTCCAACTCTTGCTTGCTTGCTCAAAAATTGCTTGTGGAAGCTTGTTGTGTGGGAAGTGGAGGTGGAAGAGAGTGAAAGAGTGAGAATGGGGGTGGTTTGAGCACCCCGGCCACCTCCTCCTTTTATAGCCGAGATCACCGGCACCAAGGGGAGGGGCAACGGCCATGAGCCGTTGGGCGCCGGCGTGGGCCCCACCTCGCGAGCTGGCGCGGCCGCGCCTCGTTGTCGGCGCGCGCGCGCCCGGGCGGGCCCGTCTAGCCGGGTTTTGGCCGTTAGGCGCGCCAACGGCTAGCCCTCGCGCTAGCCGTTGGTGATCTGTCCCGGCCGTTTAAAATATTTTTTTTTCTAAAATAAAATCTTCCCTTTTTTTCGTAGAAGAAGTTTTATTTTATTCTTTTTTTTTTCATCTACTCTCTCTCTCTTTCTCTCTTTTTTTTTTCGAGTAGCAAGAAAGTACTTACCGACTTCGCTTTTGTTGGTGCTCTTATTCCCCCCAAGCTTGCTTGGCTTAACGAGGTGACCAAACCTGTCGCGACCATGTTTATCGACTCGGGCGGGACCTCGGGTTGCCCCGGGATCTGCTCACGTCGGCGTTCGTCGGGATCGGCTGCGGCAATTTGGGCGAGCCGGGTCTCTATCATCTTATTGAAGCTCAAAATTTGGTTCTTGACTAACGATGATAGGCCCTCTATCTTGTTATTCATATTCTCCAAGATCTCGGTCATTTTGAATCATCTTTTTGGTGAGATTTTCGTTGATCTTGGCTTGGCCGTAAACCAGGTCCTTTAATGAAGGTTGATTCGAATTAAACCCGGAGGCGTAATTCAAATTACCTTGGAATGGAGGGCGGGACTGGTTATTCCAGCCATTCCCTCCTCCTTCTGCCGGGCGAAACCCATTGTTGAGGTAGGCGGCCTCTTCACGGGTCTCGGGGCGGTCATTCCCCGAGCGTCCGGCTTCACCACGAGACCTCGCACGTCATGCGGCGTCCATGGCGTTGACGGTGCCGGATGCATCATTTATGGCACCACCATCAATCTTCTTCGGGAGTAGGTCTATTTTTGCGGCAAGCATATCCGCCTCCTTCACGGTATGCATGCCTTTTGTCCCTTGGTGGGAGCGCGGTCCTCCCCCAAGCTTGGTTTTCCACCATTTTGTTGATCAGTGCCGTGGCACTGTCAACTGTCAATGATAGAAAAGCGCCGCCAGCTGCGGCGTCCAGGTGCCCCTTCGACATGGGTGTTAACCCATTGTAGAAGTTCTGGAGCATGTTGACGGTCGTTAAGTGTCAATTTTTACCGTCAACTAAACATGAGAAAGGACTAAAATATGTTCACCAACTAGATATAGGGGTTATATTGACAGAATTCCACGAGTTTTGGTGAATGTCTATTTCGCGGGGTGTCGGCTGAAAATACCCAAGGAAGGCCCACATGACAGGTTTACATAGAGATAATCGGGAACCGGTGAAAATTCTGTAACTGGAAGGTTCGAGAAGGCTCGGACCAAACGGGAGCCCGAACGGGCTCGGTGGAGAGTCGGCCGACTCCCCAGCTTGGGCGGCCGACCCCATCTCGGCCAATCAGCGTCGGCCTCGCGGATCCTGTTCCACCGCCTTTGAGGATGAATAATAATCGTCCGTTTAGGTCGGTTTGATCCGAGGGTTGTGGTGCATCCTAGAGGGCTATATAAGCGGGCCCCTGGCCCCGGAGGAGGCATCCCTAAAACCCTAATTCATTATCTCCCTAGCGGGATCGAGTTGTAGAGGCGTCCCTTGAATGGATGACTTCTCTTCTCTAGAGAATTAGAGCTAGACATTCCAATGTAGTAGATTAGATCTAGATGAGAGTTAGGGAGAGCGGAGCTGCGCTCCGGTTCGAGAAGTCTTCAGAGATTTGGTATGCCTTTGTATCTATTCTTTACAAGACTTATGCTTTAATATATTTATTCTTCTCTATCTACTTTATGCCTTTCATATGTTTGCTTAGTATAGTTGTTGCATCTTAGCATGGGATCTTTGCTCGTATTGAGTGCTCTAGTTATTGCGCATAGCTAGAGTAGTAATCGATAGTATAGGCATGGTGTCTAGACTATAGGTTACACGAGGTTGCGCCCAATCACGGATAGTTGTGGTAGCCCCGGAGGTGACAGCTGTCGGGCCTTTGTATTCCACCACGTTCGGGTTGGTGTTTCGTAGAGCTTTTTGGCAGCCTTCCCCGACTACTCTTTACCCAGTCTTCTTCGAGAGTCGGAAAGGTACTGTTGCTCCAAAGTGCTATTGTGTGATCGCTATATCTAACCATTCCTGGTATCATAGAACCCAGTATTAGAGAAGTATTTAGAACCTTGATCTCTCCCATTGTTCTCTCACTCTAGCTAGCTACTTATGTATATATATAGAATTCTCGGGTGTGCTTTTATTCTTATATCCTATCATATATCATTTACCCCCGCTTTAGTCTAGTTGGTTTACTAAGTTAGTAGATGCATGATGGTGAGTTATCGATTCTTTAACCCTTGCTTCCCTTGTGGTAAAATATAAATAACGATACTGGATACTCCCGGTAAAATGCTACAATGGTATGTTACAGTAAACTTGCGGAATCCTTCTTATTTTAGTTGCACTTAACAAATACCAACGAGCACCGGCCAACTTTCCATCCCATGGTGAGGGCATTCTGGATGTACTCCTGGAGCCTCTCCCGTGCCTCGGGGATGGGTTCCAGCGGAGTCTGGCTGGAAGTTGGCGATTCTTCCCAGCAGGCATTGGTTTTGCCCATGGGGAAGAATTTAGCGAGGAACGCGGTGGAGCACTTGCTCCATGTGTCAACAGCGGCCTTGTCCTTGTAGAACCAGGTCTTCGCCTTTCCCACTAGGGAGAAAGGGAAGAGCTTGAGCCTGATTGCATCAGGTGCGACATCCTTGATGACGATGGTATCGCATATCTCCAAGAAATGCTGAAGATGGGCGTTGGCGTCCTCACTAGGCAGTCCACAGAATGAACTTGCCTGCACCATGGTAATGAGCCCGATGCGAGCTCGAAGTTCTTGTCTCCCAAGTTGACGGGCCCGGTGGGCACGTTGGCAACATTGGGGACAGAAACTCGCGGGGACTTGGCCATGGAGTGCGGCGTAGTAGGTGCGGTGGTACTGGTTTCTCTGTCGGTGGAGCGAAGAGGAAAGGGCACGAGTCCTCTTCCTCCTTAGGAGTCCTTCCGGATTTGAGTTGTAATTTTCCCGGGGAGAAACCGGTCATGCACTATCCCGTTTTCATCCACAACGGAGAAAACATAAAAGTTGCTTTGTATAGACATTGTCATTTCTCATTTTATATATCATATGCATATCCATGCTTGCTAGATCCTTAACTTCCATGCCTTCCCCGGCAACGGCGCCGGAAATGCTTGTTGGCATTTCTTAAGCGCGATTACCAAAAGCAGAGACTTAGAGCCCAATTCGATAAGCGCACCGAAACGCTAAGTGGCTTTACTCGGCATAATTACTAGAAAGCTGGTTCTAGCAACTATGCGAGTGTTGCACAGATAGATCACATCTAATAGATAAATATCCGCAGCGCACGGATCTATCGCCGCGGACATTTCACCGGAAGTATTCGGGGTATCGTTATTTATAATTTCCCAAAGGAAGGCATGGGGTAGTTAAGTATTCTAGCATGGGTATGAATACGATATCTAGCATGAGGAGAAACCGACCAATGTGCTATACGGGGTAATCATACGGTGGTTTGGATAGTGGACACACACTTAGAGCAACCTCAAAGGAATAAAGATAAAATAAAGAATAAAGAATAATCTACGCGGAGCGGTAGGTCCTATATAGTCAATACTAGAACAAATAATTCCATATGTTATACAAGTCAAGACTCGGCCCAGACTAGGAATATGGGGAGACCGCGGCAAGCGGTCATGCCGGTCGATGGCGGCATTTACGAACTCCTACTCAACATGCGAACGTGGGGATTACAAAGGACGGACGGGCGGTCACCACACGCCGCCTACCACCTCAACCGTGGCATGCCGACATATCTCGAAGGTTCCCTCGCAACCGGACACCACGTCCGCATACTAAGGAGCTACCTACGTCCCCCCAGGACTCCCACCCTACGGATGGACGAGCTAGAACATAGGCAAGCCCGAAGGCACATCGAACCGCTATTCCTCTCCTACAATCTAATCTAAGCAAGTAAAACATATGAACGATGAAGAACAATGTAGAACACGATGAACAATTCTCACAAGAACTATGGCCTAGTTCTTGATCATAGAATATATCGTGTACTAGACTATACTCTAGTTCATATGCACGACTATATAAATGTAATGAGAACTTGACTAAGGAAGAACGCTCCATAGATTTATACCAAGAGTGTAGCTTTTCTTCCTGGAGACAAGCTCTCCAAGTAGCTTTGCCTAGCTCCAAAGGACTAATGCTAAGACTAATGAACAAGTGAGAAGTGTAGAGATGGCTCCAAATGGTGTGTGTTTAGGTGGGGGCCTCTCCTCTTCATTTATAGCCCCCGAAGGCGGTTCGGGGGTAGTGGTGTAAAATCACCAAGCAAACCGTCAATCCCCGGATGGAAGGAGGCAACCGCCTTTGGCCGGAGCCGGAGTGGGCGCGCGCGCGCCCCCGTGCGCCGGGCGCTGCAGTTGGCGCCCGCCCCCGACCGCCTTTGGCAGGTGGGCTTGGGCCACCATGCGGGTCTTGTCCATGTTGGTGCTTTTGGCCCAATTCGACCCCAGGTGGCCTGCTTGCTCTTGAGCTTATTTTACGCCTTCCGAAAAGCGTACTTTTATTCCGGAAATTCCTGTACTTGGTATATATTCTGCAAAACAATATTTCTCCCAAGCATAGGTGGAACTAGGTCAATAGTAAAGATATATGTGACATAAAATATTTATTTCCCCATAGTGACCTATAGTTGGCGGGTATAAAACTGAGTTAAGGACCGCCAACGTGGTGAGGCGAGAGGTGTCAAAATGCCTTAACTATGGCATACGGTCGTGTTGACCTAGTGCCGAAAGCCGTAGGACACACGGAACCGGGCTGTGCAGTAGCATAGTCGTGTGTGCAAATATGGCAGTTCTAGAGCTGTGGAGCCAAGGTTAAGGGACATTTGGGTTCTCGGGCGGCAACAAACACTGTGCTGGAGAGGCCAGAGGTGTCAAAATTCCTTAACCATGGTGCATGGGCGTGCTTTACTTGGTGCCGGGGGAGCCGTAGGACGCACAGGGAACCGGCCGTGCGGCGGCAAAGTCGTGTGTGCAAATATGGCGGTTACGGGAGCCGTGGAGCCGAGGTTAAGGCCGTTCGGGCTCTCGAGCTATGGCAAACGCTATGGTAGAGAGGCCGGAGGTGTCAAAAATGCCTTAACCATGGCGTACGGGCATGCTTGACTCGGTCTTTGGGAGCCATAGGACGCCTTGGAACCGGCCGTGCGGCAACATGGTTTTGTGTGCAAATATGGCAGTTTTAGAGCCGTGGAGCCGTGGTTAAGGGCCCTTCAGGCTCTCGGGTGATGGAAAACTCTATGGTGGAGAGGTGAGAGGCATCAAAATGGCTTAACCATGGCGTACGGGCATGCTTGACCCGGTCTTGAGAGCCATAGGATGCACGGGATCCGGCCGTGCGGGCACGGTCGTGTGTGCAAATATGGAAGTTACGGAGTCATGGAGCTGTGGTTAAGGGTTGTTCGGGCTCTCGAGTGATGACGAACATTGTGGTGGTGAGGCCAGAGGTGTCAAAATGCCTTAACTATGGCATACGGTCATGCTTGACCTAGTGCCAAGAGCTGTAGGACACGCAGGAACCGGCTATGCGGTAGCATAGTCGTGTGTGCAAATATGGCAGTTCTAGAGCTATGGAGCCATGGTTAAGGGCCATTCAGGTTCTCGGGCAGCAACAAACGCTGTGGTGGAGAGGCCACAGGTGTCAAAACGCCTTAACCATGGCACATGGGCGTGCTTGACTTGGTGCGAGGAGCCGTAGGACGCACAGGAACCGGCCGTGCGGCAGCAAAGTCGTGTGTGCAAATATGGCAGTTCTGGAGCTGTGGAGCCAAGGTTAAGGGCCGTTCAGGCTCTCGAGCAATGGCAAACGCTATGGTAGAGGCCGCACGGCCGGATCCTGTGCATCCTACGGCTCTCGGACTGGTTCACGCACGCTCGTACACCATGGTTAAGCCATTTTGATGCCTCTCACCTCTCCACCATAGAGTTTTCCATCACCCGAGATCCTGAAGGGCTTTTAACCACGGCTCCACGGCTCCAAAACTGCCATATTTGCACACACGACCATGCTACCGCACGGTCGGTTCCAACGCGTTGTATGGCTCCCGGCACTGAGTCAAGCATGCCCGTACGCCATGGTTAAGGCATTTTGACACCTTTGGCCTATCTACCACAGCGTTTGCCATAGCTCGAGAGCCCGAACGGCCCTTAACCTTGGCTCCACGGCTCCCGGCGCCATATTTGCACACACGACTTTCTTTGCCGCACGGCCGGTTCCCGCGTCCTACGGCTCCTAGCACCAAGTAAAGCACGCCCATGCGCCATGGTTAGGGCATTTTGACACCTCGGCCTCTCCGGCCAGCATTTCTTGCCGCGAGAACCCGAATGGCCCTTAACCATGGCTCCACGGCTCTAGAACGCCATATTTGCACACACGACTATGCTACCGCACGGCCGGTTCGTGCGTGTCCTACTGCTCTCGACACTAGGTCAAGCACGACCGTATGCCATGGTTAAGGCGTTTTGACGCCTCGGCCTCACCACCACAATGTTTGTCATCACCCGAGAGCCCGAACGGCCCTTAACTACAGCTCTACGACTCCGAACATCCATAATTGCACACACGACGTGTCTGCCGCACGGCCGGATCCCGTGCATCCTACGGCTCTCGGCACCGGTCAAGCACGCCCATACCCCATGGCTAAGCCATTTTGATGCCTCTCACCTCTCCACCATAGAGTTTTCCATCACCCGAGAGCTTGAACGGCCCTTAACGACGGCTCCACGGCTCCAAAAGCTGCCATATTTGCACACACGACCATCTTTGCCGCACGGTCGGTTCCAACACGTCCCTATGGCTCCTGCACCGAGTCAAGCGTGCCCGTATGGCATGGTTAAGGCATTTTGACACCCTGGCCTCTCTACCATAGCATTTGCCATCGCTCGAGAGCACGAACCGCCCTTAACCTCGGCTCCACGGCTCCATAACGCCATATTTGCACACACGACTTTCTTGCTTGCCGCAGGCCGTTCCTACACGTCCTATGGCTCCTCGCACCAAGTCTAGCACGCCCATGTGCCATGGTTAAGGCATTTTGACACCTCTAGCCTCTCCACCACAGCGTTTGTTGCCGCCTGAGAACCCGAATGGCCCTTAACCATGGCTCCACAGCTCTAGAACTGCCATATTTGCACACACGAATATGCTACCGCACAGCCGGTTCTTGCGTGTCCTACAGCTCTCGGCACTAGGTCAAGCATGACCGTATGCCATGGTTAAGGCATTTTGACGCCTCGGCCTCACCACCACAATGTTTGTCATCACCCGAGAGGGCCCGAAACGGCCCTTAACAATAGCTCCATGACTCGAACTTCCATATTTGCACACACGACTCTTTGCCGCACGGCCGAATCTGTGCATCCTACGGCTCTCGGCACCGGGTCAAGCACGCTCGTACCCCATGGTTAAGCCATTTTGATGCCTCTCACCTCTCCACCATAGAGTTTTCCATCACCCGAGAGCCTGAAGGGCCCTTAACCATGGCTCCACGGCTCCAAAACTGTCATATTTGCACACACGACCATGCTGCCGCACGGTCGGTTCCAACGCGTCCTATGGCTCCCGGCACTGAGTCAAGCATGCCCGTACGCCATGGTTAAGGCATTTTGACACCTCTGGCCTCTCTACCATAGCGTTTGCCATAGCTCGAGAGCCTGAACGTCCTTTAACCATGGCTCCATGGCTCCAGAACTGCCATATTTGCACACACGACTTTGCTGCCGCACGGCTAGTTTCTGCGCGTCCTACGGCTCCTGGCACCAAGTAAAGCACGCCCATGCGCCATTGTTAAGGCATTTTGACACCTCTGGCCTCTCCAGCATAGCGTTTGTTGTCGCCCAAGAACCCGAATGGCCCTTAACCATGGCTCCACAGCTCTAGAACTGCCATATTTGCACACACGACTATGGTACCGCACAGCCGGTTCTTGCATGTCCTACAGCTCTCGGCACTAGGTCAAGCACGACCGTATGCCATGGTTAAGGCATTTTGACGCCTCTGGCCTCACCACCACAATGTTTTATCATCACGCGAGAGCGCGAACGGCCCTTAACAATAGCTCCACGACTCCAGAACGTCCATATTTGCACACACGATTGTGCTGCCGCACGGCCGGATCCTGTGCATCCTACGGCTCTCGGACTGGTTCACGCACGCTCGTACACCATGGTTAAGCCATTTTGATGCCTCTCACCTCTCCACCATAGAGTTTTCCATCACCCGAGATCTTGAAGGGCTTTTAACCACGGCTCCACGGCTCCAAAACTGCCATATTTGCACACACGACCATGCTGCCGCACGGTCGGTTCCAACGCGATCCTATGGCTCCCGACATCGAGTCAAGCATGCCGTACGCCATGGTTAAGGCATTTTGGCACCTCGGCCTCTCTACCATAGCGTTTGCCGTCGCTCGAGAGCACGAACGGCCCTTAACCTCGGCTCCACGGCTCCGGAACGCCATATTTCCACACACGACTTTCTTTGCCGCACGGCGGTTCCTGCGAGTCCTACGGCTCCTCGCAATAAGTCCAGCACGCCCATGCGCCATGGTTAAGGCGTTTTGACACCTCGTCCTCTCTACCACAGCGTTTGTTGCCGCCGAGAACCCGAATGGCCCTTAACCATGGCTCCACGCTCTAGAACGCCATATTTGCACACACAACTATGCTCTTTTGCCACCCAATTCCTGCGTGTCCTATAGCTCTCGGCACTAGGTCAAGCACGACCGTATGCCATAGTTAAGGTGTTTTGACGCCTCTGGCCTCACCACCACAATGTTTGTCATCACCCGAGAGCCCGAATGGCCTTAACCACAGCTCCATGACTCCAGAACTTCCATATTTGCACACACGACTGTGCTACCACACGGTGTTGGCGGTCCTTATCGACGATTTTATACCGCCAATTAGACATGAAAAAGGGTGAATTATATATTCCTATATGCATATACATGTACAACTAACCCAAATCCACGTGCACTAGGAAATATACTTGTCATTGCGGGAATCATATAAAAGTGCGATTAAACATCGAAAAGCGCTTTTCGGAAAGCGCCAAACCACCCAAATGGAGATGGGCCACCTCGGGACCCCAAATGGGCCAAAACACCCCAACACCGAAGCCCACTCACCTGGGGAGGCCCACCGGCCAAGGTCGGTCAGGGGGAGGTGGCACCCTGGCGCGCTCGCGCCCTCCCTACTGACCTGTGGGACCGGCCGGCTGGAGGCGGTGCAATCAATGCTCAGGGAGGTCGGTGCATGGTGTTCCTTCCATTTCAGGCTCAAACCGACCTCCACCAACATATAAAAGGAGATGAAAAGGAATTCTACACACAATTCATTTGGTCTCTCTCTCCCTCACCTCCACTTGTTCCTTAGCCTAGAGCTAGTAGTAGTTGGAGCTAGGAAAGCTACCAAGGAGAGCTTGTCTCCTAGGAAGAAGAGATACATCTTGGTAAATCTCTATGGAGTGTTCTTCCTTGTTCAAGTTCTTATATTTTATATGTTGCTTAGCGTATGAACTAGAGCATAGTCATGATCATGTTCATGTTGATACATATGAACTAGAGCCTAGTTCATATGATCGGTTCATAGCGTGTTCATCCTGTTCTTCATCGTTCATATGTTCTATAGGATTAGAGTCTTTGAGGAGAGTGGAGTAATGGTTCGATGTTCTTTCGGGTTTTGTGTACCGGCTCGTCCATCCGTAGGGTGGGAGTCCCGGGGAGCATAGGTAGTTCCTTAGTATGCGGGCGTGGTGTCCGTATACGAGGGCCTTCGAATATGACGGCATGCCACGGTTGAGGGTAGGCGGCGGGTGGTGACAAACCTGTCCCGTCCCTCGTAATCCCCACGTCCGTATGTCGTGTAGGAGTTCATAAATGCCTCTATCGGGCCATGCACTAGACCAGTGGGGGGTCTCCCACATTACTTTAGGCTCGACTTGCCTCTAACCCCGTATAATATGTGACTTAGCTAATCTTCGCTTAGCAACATACGACCAACCGGCTCCGAGATTTATTCTTTATTCTTTCCGTTTCTTTTATTCCTTATTTCTCTTTATCCTTGAGTGAAGACCAAGTGTGTGTCCACTATCCTCAATTTACCGTCTATCTTACCCCCGGATAGTATTAAGGCTCATTTCGATGATGTGAAGTACCATATCCATGTGCTAGAGCTATTTTACACCATGCCTTCCTTTGGGAAAATATAAATAACGATACCCTAACATACTTCCGGGTGAAATGCTACAATGATAGATCCGTGCGCTTGCGGATAATATCTTTAGAACACGACTATCAACCACATGGCGTTTCTTGGCGTGACCACTAGGATGTAACAATTCTAGTGATTGCGCTAAGAAATGCCAACAAGCATTTCTACAGCGCCGTTGCGGGGAAGGCATTGGTTAAAATAATCTAGCACGGCATGGATATAACTTCATTAGAAATAGTCCGAGTCTATGCAGGGTTAACTTTTATGTTTTCTCCTGTTGTGGGTGAAAACAGGATAGTGTATGTCCGGTTTCTCCTGCCGCGGACAATTTTCATCCAAATCCGGAGGCACTCCTAAGGAAGAAGAAGCCTGGAGCTACTCCTTCTTCTCGCTACTCCGTCGGCAACGAACCGGTCATTTCCTCACCTTCGGCGACCATCCAAATGGCTCGAAGACCCTCCGCGAATTCTCCATCCCCGCTGTTGCCAACGTGCCCACTGGGCCCGTCGTCAACGTGGCAGATAAGAACTTTGAGCTCAGGACTGGCCTGATCACCATGGTGCAGGGGATTCCATTTTGTGGACTCCCCAATGAGGATGCCAATGCTCACTTGCAGCGTTTCTTGGAGCTCGTGACACCGTCGTCATCAAGGACATTGAAGCTGACGTCATCGGGCTCCGGTGTTCCCTTCTCCCTTGTGGGGAAGGCGAAATAGTGGTTTTATAAGGACAAAGAAGCCGTGAGCACATGGGGCAAATGCTCCACGGCATTCCTCGCAAAGTTCTTCCCCATAGGCAAAACAAATGCTCCGAGGGGAAGAATTGCCAATTTCCGACAACGCCTTGAGATGGAACCCATTCACCGAAGCTTGAGAAAGACTCCAAAGCTTCATTCCTGGATTGTCCTCATCATGGGATGGAGGAATGGCTAGTGCTCCAAAACTTTTACAATGGGCTTACGCCCATGTCAAAAGGGCACCTCGACGCTGCGGCTGGAGGCGCATTTCTATCACTCCTTTGTTGATAACGCTACGGCGTTAATCAACAAAATGGTAGAAAATCAAGCTCGGGGGGAAGAAAGAACTCCACCTAAGCAACAAAAAGGCTCGCACCCGTGAAGGAGACGGAGGCGCGGGCGCAAAAATAGACTTGCTCCTCGCAAAAGTTTGACGAAAGAGCCACCTGAGATACATCCGGAAGCGTCAAAGCTATAGAATCTCACATAACGTGCGAGGTACGCTGGCAATGATGGACATTCGGGGAATGATTGCCTCGAAACCCGTGAAGAAGCCTCTTACATCAATAATGGGTATCATCAACAAAGAAGGAGGTAATAATGGGTGGAACAATCACCCTGGTCCACGCATCAAGGTAATTCGAACTACTCCGCAAATTACAATTCGAATCGGCCTACTCTCAAGGATTTGATCCTCGGCCAAGCAAAGATCAACGAAAACCTCACCAAAAAGATGTGGCCAATGACAAAATCCTAGAGAGCATCCTAAAAAGACGAAGGTTTGACTTCTCTTGTCAAGAATCATTGAGCTTTAATAAGATGATAGAAAAGACAAACTAGCTCGGATTGCTCGATGTTCCTGTTGATCCAACCTGGTAAACGCGTCTGATCAAGCCGCTAGTACTTTTGAAAATGTTAATTCTGTGACCACTTGAGGCGGTAAGGCCACTCGTGATCCACCATATCCTAAACAAGCGGCACCACAACACGAGGAACCTTCATCTTCGAACCACAAGGCGAAGGCAAAATCAAGGACAACCCCGGATTATCCGGATACAACACATCCGCCATTCGCCACAAGAACAAGAAAGCAAGGCGTGAATGATCGATTCGCTCGGTTGTTGAGATGGTCGAAAAAAAGTACATGTGAGCGTTCCGCTCATGGACGTCTTACATGTACCTTCTTACGCCAAATATATCAAGGACCTCATCAACAACAAGCGACCACTCCATCCACACGTGTGGTCAAACTCACAAGAAAGGTGTAGTGCGGCAATCCTAAATGATTTACCGAAAAGAAGAAAGACCCAGGGGCTGCCCCACTATCACATGCTCCATTGGAGGGCAAACAAGCTTGACCACGCACTCGGTGATCTTGGTGCCGGCGTGTCGGTGTCATGCCCAAGACGGTATTTGACAAGCTAAATTATACAAGGTGTCACCAACAACGATCACACTCCAATTAGCGGACTCCTTACGCTACCCGGCCGGGAATAGCTGAAGATATTCCGTAAAAATTAGAGGACACTTCATCCAAGTGGATTTCATAGTACTCGACATGGAGGCCACCAAAGAATCACCGCTCATATTGGGACGACCATTCCTCGGTACGGCTGAGCGCAGTTGATGTTGGGCCGGAAATCCGGTTCAGCATCAAGGTTCAGCATCAATGGGAATGAGGAGAAGTTCCACGCCAGGCCACGGAAGACGGAGGAGTGCAACATGATTCACATCAAGTATGAGCCAACCACAAGAGAGGTCACGGAAGTTGAAATCCGACCTCTGGTGCGAGTCAAATTCCCAACATCATTTGGGAACAGAGGCCGAGCCGCAGAAAGCAAAGGTACATAGAAATGGAAATTAGGAACAGCAGGAGGATGCCCAAAACAACAAGACTCAGAGAGAAAGCACATCATGGGCCAGTGTTTTCGTAGAGATTGTGATATGCAACCAGTTAATGCTTCTACCACCAGTAAAGGATGATGTGGGGACTGGTGGTCATGGTATGGTCTTTGCTAATCTGTTACAAATTGAAAATGAGAATCTGCGTACACACACAAGTGAACTCTACAATAGTTGACAGAATCCTGCAACTTAAATGGCAAAATTGAAAACATGGTGGCAACGAAGAGCAAGGGTGAAACATTGGCTCCTGGGAAACTACCAAATTGCATATCTGCAGGTGGCAAACGAAAGGCTCCTGCTTATTTGAAATGCTAACACTGCCTTCCAAATCACAAGCCACATATTTCAATGATCCCATATCTCCGGGCATTTGTTCGCTGGGTATGCAGAAACAGTTCGCGACTAAAACTGGTACTTTGTACAGTGGTACAAATCAAGCGTCAGGTGAGGCTATTATGAGATAATATATCTTAGAGCTTACTCTTCTGGTACACCTGCAAAATGCACAAACCTATTTACCTGGGTGTCTGTGTTGAAAGTTTTACCTCATAATACCACTAGAAAAAACAGATTCAGTTTCAACGCAGAATTTTGTGGATTTACTGACTGTAATGCTATTTATATATTTGTTCTTACTTCTTTGTAGGCTTTTGTGTCATCGTCAACACACAAAGTATTATTACCAGCCTTGTTTTCAACCAAAGGGGTTGTCCTCACAAACCATGGAATCATAAAACTTTATTTAAACTTCATGTATGTAGTACACGTGATGGCAGATAGATTTATTTTTCTTCCATGCAACCTTCTTTTAGTTTCTTTAATTTTACCCAAGTCCTTGTGCTATCCTGCATATAGAAAATCATGAAACTAATTCTTACACACACAAAAAGACCTGAAATTTAAAACGTGCATAATGCAAAACATAACCTTAGTCTCTCCAGTGCTTGCCTTACCATATGCTGGATACCTTGTCACTCGTTCCACATTCATCATGAAGAATGACATCGTAAAAAGTCATGGCATAGCTTGTAGTTCTCGTTACATGATTGTGAACAGCTTAGAACTTTTCCACTGGACTCTGGTTATCCAAACATGGCAAAATCTGATCAGATAGCAACTTCATCTATCCAAGGAGTTTCAAGTTGCAGGGGAGGAAATAAAACTCTGAATGCAGTGCAGAAAATTACAAGTCTTGTCTGAAAGAAACATGCACCAGTGAGCAAGAATGGAGCATGTCAAAGATTGCATCAAGTATGAACCTGGATCTAGTTCTTTTCAGATGAGCAGAATGAGAAATCCAATTTCCAGTGCTCTAATTCTGAGTCACCAGTATGTTTGGAGCCAAGTGACAAGTTGAGCAAACGTCTGCAACATGATATCTTAGATCATCATTTGCCTTATTCCAAGATCAAAGGTTGGGGATGGCTTGCCACCTGAAGGAGCATGTACCGTCTTTGGTCAAAGAGATCAATGCTGATATTAAAAAATCTTACATAATCAGCCAGGCAAAGGAGGTCCAGCTATGGTATGGAAGATTGATTATCAAACAAACCTAAAAGGCTCTCTCATTTCGGCGAAAAGTCTTAACCATTGGATAGGAAGATGGTGCCAAGGTAGCACCCCTATTTCCCATGTTGCTTCAAATGCTGAAAACCAAGCACTAAGGTTTAATATGCCACCTGATGATTTTGCTAAAAAAACAATATGCCACCTGATGATCTTGATGGTCAGTTTCTGCCATTGCTGCAATGGCAATGATGGGGCGAGCAACGAACAAGTTGCGGCCGTGTGAGCTTCAGAAAAAGGGCCCTTCGGTTGTGTGGAAGGCACAGGGTCTGTGACAATTGAAAAGTGCGCTCAACTTTGTTCCTCTTGCCTGCCTGCAATTATCTGCAGTTAAAAGGATTGCTACACTATATAACTGTGATTACCATTAGAGAGAGTATATGTTTTTTAAAATAAGTAGTTGTGTTTCCTTGGCTCACCAATATATGCGTATGATGTGTATGGTGCATTGATTTTTTTTGTTAAGTTTCTTTTGTTTTCCATGAAACAAAAGATTGTAACATTAATGGATATAATACAAGCATGCCTTCATCCTTCCTTTTCCTTTAAACAATGTTGAACAGTGCCAGTGTAACTTGATAGTATTTGTAATGCGACTTTTGTCCTACTGAAGTAGACGCCAGAAAGGTACTAGATGAAGTAGACTGAAATTAATTATGATAAATTTTCTGGTTTTTTTTGTCTTTTTAATTAAATTTTTTTCTTGTTTTCTGAGTTCTGACTCAGTGTTTCCTCATGTTAGTTTCTGTGCCCAAATCCTGTGTGTTTCTGTGCCCAAATCCGGTGTAAATGTGCAAGTGTATTGCAAAAGAAACTCTATAATTACTTAAATCGTTTAGAAATAACCATACCTTCTTATCTTGGGTCTTGTTTTCTTGCGAAGATCACTTTTTCTCATGCTCATCTGTTGTTGCCATCTTTCTCAATCTCCTATGTGTTTGTGATTTGTGAACCTTAAGATCTCATTTTGATGGTTGGAACCGCAATGAGGTGTGATTTTATAGTAAGAGCTAATAGTTATGGTTGGAGCTAAAGATTAGCCTAAATTAGTCACTAGGCATGAATTTAGCTTAATAACTAGTTAGAAAGTATTTTGACAGAATTTGTCCACCTATTAATCCTTTTGTCAATTTAAGCTATTTTTAGTTTTTTAGTAGCAGAGTTCTCATATCAAACAGACCCTAAGATGACGAGTAATTGGAGGTGGTGGGCCGTGCAGCAAAACCAGTCTGCCACGCCAGATTACCGGGCCGTCAGCTACCCATAAAATTATCGGCCCATCGAAGCCCACCTAGTGGCGCCCATCTTTCCTCGCAGCCTCAAATCCCGTTCTCCCCATCCAAACAAGGAATCCCGAGGGGAAAGCCATGGCGCGGTGCTGCGCCGCGCGCCGCTTCTTCCGCTGCGCCGCCAGCTCTGCCGCCTCCCGCGCCGGAGGCAGCGGCGCACAGGGAAGAAGAACCTCGTGTTCTGGGCTCGCCCCAGGTACCCTACCGCGCCTGCAGAATCCCAACTTCTCGGTTCGTACTCAAGTTTTGGTGATCTTGTTACTGAGCTCGGACCGCACCTCAGGTGGCCGCCTCGGTCCTGGACAAGCTGCTGGGCGCGTCGGGCTCCCCGGAATCCGCATTCCAGGTGGCCGCCGTCGTGACGCAGCCGCCGGCCGCCAAGAACAGGAGGAAGCCACGCCGTCGGCCGTCGCGCAGTTGGCTCTCGACCGCGGGTTCCCGGAGGAACTCATCTTCACGCCACAACGAGCTCGTGGAGGTACCCTCTTCCCAACTGTTCTCGACTTTCAATCTGTCTTGGTGCTCCTGGAAGGCTATGGAGGATTTGGGTTCTAGTGATAATCTGGAGCAATGCAGGAGTCCCTGTCGGCTTTGAAGGAAGTGGAACCGGATGTTTTGCGTAACTGCTGCTTACGGGAACACCCTGCCAACAGGTTTCTTGATATCCCATCATGCGGTATGACTGGTTTTCCAGTACCTGTTTTGCCTGTTCTTTTTTTTTCTTCTATGTGTTTTTTGCAGCAGTTGTTGGAATAATGGCAAGGTTGCCTCATGTTCAGAAATAAATAGTCAACTAGGAGTCCACTGTAATTGACTAGGAAGAACTGCTCTTCACATTTCCAGAGAAATTGAATTTACTAGCAACCACTGCATGACGGTAACATCTCCCAAATCAATGAGGTAAATTATGAAAATATACCCCTGTAATGTATCTAGTAATGCTCATTTGATATCGCATATCATTGTTCTTTTCTATAAGTTTGGTCAATTAGACAGACTCAGAATCCATTTCGCTCCAGGACGAAGGTAGGTATCTAAAAATATAAAGATTAGGGCCAAGCTTGAGGCATACATTATGATTCAGAGTTCAGGCCATATTATCAGACTTTGTTCTGATTACCCCAGAGCAACTACACTACTACTGCATAACTTCAAGTCAGTTTGTAGTTAGGCTAATTCTGTAAGAATTGCTGTTTAAAAACCTAGCTTGATAAATTTTTTTTTGAAATGTTGTGTTTGTGGTATTCAAATACCTCTCGAGTCCTCAGTCCTGATCATCTGCCATGTATCCTTTTATTTAGGCACGGTTAATATACACCCAAGTTTGTTGCCTTTATATCGTGGTGCAGAGAGGGAGGGCACTGCAGGTTTTAATGCTCTCCATTTACAACAGAATATACAGAGACAATGGAGCATGTGATACTTTTTATTTATTATATCCTTTATTTCTGCAGGATGGTGTTGCAGAAACAGGTGTTTCCCTTTGCATATACTGTTCGTGCGTTGGATTCAGGTCCAGTGATTGCGTGTGAAAAGGTTTTCTGTTGATGAATGTATTAAGGTAGGTAACATTCAGTGTATTCCTAGTTCAATGTTTCATCTTGATGATTCTATATTAGAACTTCTGCAGCTCTCTCTCTCTCTCTCTCTCTCTCTCTCTCTCTCTCTCTCTCTCTCTCTCTCCTCTCTCCTCTCTCTCTTAACATTTGCATGGATATATGATTAAAAATAAGTGGTACCAAATGGACATTTAGGCCTCCCTGTTCTTGTTTGATCATATAATTGATCATATAACATTACATGGAGAAATTGGTTGGTGAGTCCCCGGGCCCCATTAGGGATAACTTGATTCACAAAATTATGTTTTGGCTGCTCATTATAAAACTGGATGCCACATGTTGAAGAATTTAGTGCACTGTAGATTACGAATTATCACTGTGCATTTGTACTTTATGTGGTGCATTTCTGGAACTTAAACCTTCTGCTGCTCAACTAACATGAAATGTGGTTAAATGTTTGGTTATCAGCATGTTATTATCCTTCATTGATCATATTGTATGCCACTTTCTTTGTTTGCAGGCACCAGAGCTACTTTCTATCCTGTTTGATTTAGGTAAAGACCCACAGACTAACCATAATCTATGAAAGGCCATTGTTCTATGTGGTCATTGTCATGAAATTGGTCCTTATGCACCTTCTAGAAGCTTACATGCCCTAATGGCAAGTTTGCTGCTTTACTTTCTCCTTACTCGTAGCTGGGTCTTCAAATTAGTTGAGTATTTGACTTGAGTTTTGTAAATAAATAAACATGGTGGATGGTTTTGTTTTCTATTCAGAACTGGTAATGTTGATACTTGTATGCCAGGATCCAAGCTATTGATTAATGAACTGCCATCCATTTTTGATGGTTCAAAGAAAAGGCACAACACAGGATGACTCCAAAGCTACACTGGCACCAAAGGTAGGCAGAAATAGGCCTAAATGTGCTGTCATAGTGTCATATGTTACAACTTGATTTAGTCTTCTCATATGAAACCAGAAATATAATCATTAGCTCCATTTAGTGACAGGAAAAAAGCACCATTATCTTGATACCATGCTCAGTGCTATAAAGTTTGACATCATTCAACAAAGAAAACTCTCAAGTTACATGAGCTTTTGTCAAACTTTCTGCCTGCTTTAGCACATTGTCTACTCTAGATGATCCCTTCACTTCTGGTATACTATTTATAAATTATTTATTTCTTTGGGGTACCTCTGAACTGATAATGGAGGGACTGGAATTTGAAAGAGCTTATTTTACACCAAACTGTTTCATGCCTCATGGGTTCAGATGCTACAGTTATACAAACTCAACACTGTTATTTTGTTGAACTTTAGCTGCCAGTAGTCATAGTTGTTTTCAGTGGATAAGATGTACTCACTTAATCTTCTGTACCTACTAGTCTACTACTGAACTTGGAAATTCTAGTCTACAAGCACTTCAAAACTAATGCATTCAAATGTCTCTCCATGTTTTGATAAATTCTGACTAAACTATCATGAAGAACTGTTTTACTACCTTTCACAATGACATATGTTATCCAGTTAGATTCTGAGTCATGGCTATCGTTTGACCAAGAAGCGAAAGTGCTCCATAACAAGGTGAGTTTCTAATTCTTAATGCTGTCCTAATTCAGAAAAGCTATTGCCAAAACTTCAACTTCCTGGTAGAGGCACTGTGCATTGCAGGATGGCCAGATTAATGCAAAGTCGCCAAACCTCTCAGAAACCAAAACAGTGTACCTGATGGGGGCACAGGATTAAGGTTAACAGCACCAAGGTTTCTAACATCACGTGTCAAAGTTGAAGATGAAAACGAGATACTATTCTCTGGAAGCTCATTGCTTATTCCTTGCAGTAGTTCAACCTGGCTTGAGGCATGTATCAAGATCTGCTGGACCGATAACAGCTACTTGATTTCCTTATGACTTTCTTCAGTGCATCTAATGGTGTATATGATAGGTGTTGGAGCTTCAACTCCCTGGAAAGAAAGTAACAAAGGCACAAGATTTTTGGAATGGTTTGCGTGGTCAGAAGCTGATGAAATTGCCTTAGGAGTCTGGGCATAGCACAGCAGCGTGCCTATATGCACAGCAAGGTACATTTGCATGGTTAACATCTAAATAAATGGTATTTTTACCATATACAACAGATAGATGAATGTGTCATGCAACATGCTCTGTTGCCACATTTTTTGCAGGGTTATTGGCGCTGTCATCCCACAAACATATGCAGGGGAGCGCTAGAGGCCTATATGATGAGATCTCAGTTTCACTGACTACCTTTTCCTTCATCTGGTAAACTAGGTGCTATAGATAAACTCAGTAAACTGTGCATTAGGCATGTCCTATGTATTGCTTCCTCAATCTCAGAAAACACATGATTGGTTAAATGTTTGCTGTAACCATTTCAGTTGAACAGTTTTTCAGTACTGTCATCCCTAACTGAGCTACAAGCATTTGAGAATCAATGCAGTTGTGTGGTGAATAAAATAAGGCAATAATTTGTCCTACCTTCTTGAGGACGTCGTGGCTCTTTTTCTGCACAGCTGCATCTGAACGATCTACGAAATGTCTTGCTTCTTATCTTTTGGCATTGGAACAAACTGAAGGGTCTCTATGCCTGGCAGTTAGAAGTAAAATGTTCATTGTATTTTCATTTGAAGGATGGACACGGAGTTACTTTAAATTGAACAAAAATGACCAGGATAAAATTTTGTAGGTATAGGACACTGTTATGGTGACAGGAGGGCACGGCAAGGGATATGGATTAGGAAAGATATTACTAGTAGATTTGATCAGGTTGTTCCTTAATTCTAGAAGAGATTATTAGATCCTTTCAGTCAAGCAGTGAAGAAGAATTAAGCTATTCCTCCCTATACTTCTGTCAAGCGTAGACTACAGCAATGACCTCTCCGGCTATCCCCATGGCTCTATTACGGCAATGACCTCCGGCTATCCCCTCTATGGCTCAATCATCGATCGTGTCGCGGCGAGGTTGTAATTGTAACTTCTAAGCCAGTCCGTGTCGCCAAATGCAGCCTGCCGTGTCCCAGGCAAGCTCCAGCCTACGAGAACGTGAGCTGTGCACTGCTGGTTAGCCAACTCGACGCAGCTGAGCGCCAATGGTCCGCCGTGAATGGCATCTCCCTGTGTTCCCCAAGCGCCGGCCGCGCGTGCCGTGTCAAGCTCAAGCCGTGCCAAGCTCAAGCCGTGCCAGACTACCAGCTGACTAGCTGAGTTCTTATCTTTTTTTTTTTTTTAGAGAACGTGCATTGCGCACGTATTTCATTAAGAGAAGAGAGTTTGTTATAGCCACATGGTAATCCAAAGATTACCCCAACAAGTACATCCTGAGCCCGCCTAAGCACAAGTGGTTGGGTGTATTGCGGCAAACCAATTTGCTCTAAAAGCTTCGCAGCTGCCAAGCTACCTCCTAGCTTCCAATGCAGCGAGGCCTGTGACCCCGCCGCCGCCCAAAGGCCGGCTTCCTCCAGACGTCGAAGCTAGCTGGGCCGCCACAGCACCTGTCCACGAAAGTTCTGCGTTCCTTTGCTTCCAAACCTCCATCCAATAAGGAAGAATAGGGAGTCGAAATCACGGCGGATTTGCTTGGGAGAGCTTTCCCGGAGGTGATCCACCAGTCCATGAAGGGGCTTTCAAGCACCTGAACGACAAGATTGAGACGGTAGGTCCGATAAGACTCTCTCCCACACTCCTCCCTAGAGAAGACACAGCCCAAGAAGGATATGATCAATTGTTTCTTCACATTGGCCGCAAAGCGCGCATCTTGCAGCCCATGACGCGAAGAAGAACTTCGACTGGAGGTGCCAAGCTTTGAGTTCTTATCTCCATCATCATCATCACATTCACGGTGCTGTTATGGTATGTTCTTCCCAATTTCTTATTTCTTTGCTTTGAGATCAGTATAAAGAAAGGAAACATACAGTTTACGTAGATCTCGAAAAACAACAACGGTGACGCTTAGGTGTAGCTTTTTTTTAACTGACGCTTATGTAGAGTTAAACTACCACTTGCAAATACCGACAGAGATACAAATTACTGACATGAAGTTGTTGGGTAGACATTTGGGGGGTCTTGCACAATCCTTTTTAACATCGTTCGACGTCCCCCATAGACTATGGTTTCTAAATGCGCACAATCCTGTTTTGATATCGTTCGTCCCCAATAGACTATGGTTTTGTAAAAGAGGTGTAGCAAAAATCATGAAGCTCATATTATTGTTTATAACATAATTGTTGGAGATGAACAAGAAAATAACTACTCCTCTGGACTCGCATTTAGGCCCAGGTTTCGGGTTTCCATATTTGTGATCGGACATCAGTACATCACATACACAATAAGAAGGATTAAATTGACAGCATTTGAGAAAATTTTCAGAACAATGTGATGTTGTGAAGACTGGAAGGTAGTCTGAATAACCATATAATGCTTATATTTTTATGATCTCACCTCTTCAAACATTGTAAAATGTAAAAATAATTAATATCTCTACACAAATAAATTATCATTTCACTTGTAATAATGTGTCTTTTAGAATAACAATTTTTCAAGGGCTCATTATGTTCAACTTCATTCACAGTAGCAAAATTATCTTCATATGTAGTGATGTATCCAAGTTCCATAAAAAATATCCACGTAAAATAATTTGCTCTATATGTTCAAGGAACAACACAATGTAGTGCACAAAGCGCAGTTGTAGAGGCAATCACAGATTGATTAATTGTATGAAAGGATGAAATGATGTAGAATCCCATATAGACAGCGTAACGTAGATTTTGTTACAATTGTTTGTACATGACAAGAAAGAGTGTCACAAACAACCACCATCTAGTTCAACTTACATTATCCGTCTAATCTACTTTTCTAAGGGGTGGGCGGGGTTAAGTTCAAACTCAGGCTCCATTCTTCACAAGATGCCAGATCTGTCGCATGCCAGAAAATTCAAACTTGAGCAGGGCCAAGAGAAACTTCATGTATTTGAATTCTGCCGCAACCACTGAGCCCGATCTCTCCAGGAACCTTTTTGCATAGCCAAAACCTAAGGACATTGTTTCATGAGTGGCTTCGACACACACAGAAATAAACAAAATGCCAGGAAAAATGAACTTGATAATATTACTTTATCGCTGATGAGGGAGCTGCTAGGTTCATCAGCTTCTACATCCTCAGCTTTCCCATCTTCGTGATTGGTTTGAAGCTCGTCCCCACCAGTTTCAATATCAACAAATGAAATTGTAGGTGCACCAAATATAGCCTCATCATGCGCATCTCTGACTTTATCTTCATGCTTTGACTAGGATAGGTGAAGAACAAGGAATGGGAGAGAGAGAAAAAAAAACAATAATGGTAAGAATAATATAAAGGTGCAGAATATATAACTCATTGCTTTTCACTGTATACCTCAACAGCAGAAAGCCGGAAGCTCTTTCCAATATTCTTCACCAGTGAAGCATCATCATTAGCAACTACAGATACAAAATAAAGGTAAATCATGGGATCTGGATTGCCAAAGAAGAATGCATAAACGGCCACAAATTTTTGTATATATTAGTGCAACAAAACCTCTAAATGTTAAAGCCACCAAGCCTATTATCACAGAAAATAGGGCAATCATATGTATCCCATTTTTTTCAACAGTCTGAAGCAGCTCAAAGAGTTGAGTATGGCATAGAAAACAATGCTATACAAAGGTTCCAGCAGGTTGGTTTCTCACTGATAGAGAGCAGAGACACCAAAACAAATTGTTTTCCTCTCCCTGCCTGAATGGTACAGTGCATAAACACTGAACATGAGCCCATTTATCATTTCCAACATCTACTTCCCAGTATACACTTCCAGAAACTACTACTAATCCTGTATTTCTAAAGATTTTGTATCAATCTGTTAGACAGGAAGATGGGCTAGCCTGGTAATGATTGTATTGCCTTGGCCCTTGCACTCCAAGTCTGGCACACCAGTAGATCGAGCTGTATTAGGCAAGGATATCAGGACGGTTCTATTCCCATAAGCCACCCCGATCCTTGCCTATATATATACATGTATCATGTACTCCTATAATCAATCTAGTAATTCAGCATATCAATCCTACTTAATCCAACATGGCCTCATATCTTCTATTAGTTCTACTGATGATTCTTCACTTCTTCAGAGAATGTGATCGTATTGGAATGCTCAGTAGGCTGTTCTGTCCTATATGTATTAGTTCTCCTGATGATTCTTCAGAGAATGTAATCATATCTAGGAATGCTCAGTAGGCTGTTTTGTCACTGTACAGTCATTGGATAGTCCCTGCATCAATCTAGATCTCTACACTATCACTCTAGCAATCAGAGAAGCTCAAGCCCCCAATCAAACAAAAAGGAAGTTTTTTTTTTTTCTGAAGTTAATGGGAGCCTAAGCTATTCATAAGTCTAGAATGGTTGAACTAATGCAGTCAGTGGACATATGAAAACTGAAACATTGTAGATTCACACTAAATATATACAGAATGGTCAAGAATGGTTGAACTAATGCAGTCAGTGGACAGGTATGAAAACTGAACATTCTAGATTGACACTTTAAATATATACAAAATGGGCACTGAAAAAATAAGAGGGTAGCTACCAAAATAACAGAACCTCTCTAAAAATATATCTCAGCTTTATCTAGGAATCTGATAACTTGAATACAGAATGTATTTTTAGCAAGAAACATCAGGAGACAGTGAAAAGAAAATGACATTGGGCATGTAAAATCAATTGTGTAGCCTTTACTAGAGTGAATGCGCTCTACATCCTAGAAACAAAATCGCAAATTATATTTCCTGAGGCCTCAAGACCAATCATAGGCAGATCCGCAGATGTCTAAAATGATAACACGCCAAGTTGAACAATAACTGGATGAATAACCATGTCATGCAAAGCATCATAAGGAATAATCAAGACTGACATGATGAAGAACCAAACTAATGAAAAGCCATATGAAGCAATAATTAAGACAATGCAGTCATGTCAACACTAACCTTCAACATCCTCCTGTTGTCTTCATCAAGTGGGAGCATCCTTATTAAATTGAAATCTTCCCACCCCACAGTTGCAGTTCCAAGAGGAATCTTTTGCAGCTGCAAACATTGAAAAGGAAGGCAATACAATCTTTTAGAACAATGAAAATATCATCAACAACCACAAAGATTGTAAGCCTATCATGGAGCATGATCAACAGAAGAAATTGCAGCCGCATGTACATTTGAATGGCATTATGCTAGTGTACCCAAGAGATGATTTTAAGTTTTGGAGCTACATAATATAAGGATAGCTACATATCCAAACAGAAAATACACATGAGCACTGCAGTGCCTAGGTTTATGTATAATCAGGATTTCCACTGATCAAGCTAGCATAGCGAATGCATTGACTTATCTAAAGATCAATTCCACCATTTCTCTACACTGCAGAATCACATATTCAGTAGGGCATGCTACATTCAAAACAGTAGCCTTAAGTCGAGAAAGGTGTCATCCCAGCTCATAAAAAATGACAGAGTGATCACCTGTCTCTGAAAGCTGAAAGCTTCATCTTCGCTTTAACTCTCGCTGGAGTCTGCAAGAGAATCAACAGTTCACCGGTCCAAAATAAAAGGAAGCTAACGAAACAATTGTACAGCAGACACAAATCGATGAAGCAGAGAATGAGAAGGGCGCTAACGATACATTTATTGCATCCTTATGAGCGCGTAGTAACATTTTTGCCTCCGTCCCTATCATCGCGGCCCCTTAGAGCTCTGGTGGCTGTCGCCCGTGCCGCCGCCGCCGATCCCCATGCCGTTCCCACCGGCCTTCTGAGTGCGAGCTCCTGCCGCTCCGGCGAGAAGGGGATCTCGAGCCCCGCGACCTAGAGCGCCTACGGGACGCCCTGCGGTCCCTCTCCCTAGACCTGAGCGGCGCCTGCGCCCTCGACCGGGACCTCGACCTCGACCGTGGCGCCGGCTGGAGCGAGACGGGGACCGGGACCTGGAGCGGATCCTGGGAGGCGAACTGGAGACGACGGCGCGGGCTGGGGGCGCCTGGAATGCGGCGGCGGCGGCTGTTTGGAGAGATTAGGGGGTTGGGCGGCGGCAGGGGCTGCGCCAGCGCGAACGAAGCCGGACAAGAAGGAGGCGGCGGCGGCGGGCTTGGAAGGGAAGGCGGCGGCGGAGGATGAGAGGAGGAGGAGAAGCCAAGCCCCTGCTTGAAGCCTCGGCGGGCGCCCCCGCCCTTGCGGTTGAGTCTTCGTCGTAGTACGCCGCCGCTTTCGCTTCCTCCATTGCTCCGGCCCGGCGTTTTCGGTTTCTGAATATCGTTATAGCTTATAAAATCTGCTTTTTATCTGATGTCAGGACGCTTATAGAAGTTTCACGGGCATTAAACATGATAAAGCTAAATTGAGGTTTTATATGCTGATGATGATGCATTTCTTAAACATAATTAAAGTTTGACTTGTAAAAAAACTAAACTAAACTGTAATTTGTAGGAAGTATCCCCTACCCGCATTTTTCACAGTGAAGTGTCCGTTCTAACAACAGTTATGGCTGCTGCATCAGCATAATCCATGATAATAAGCAAACGAACGAAAAAATGTGACATTCTTGCTTTCCAAACAGGCAAACCACAAACATTTTCTTGGTTATATTCAAAGGAAGACGGGAAGCCACGCTCCTCATATGATGCGCCAAGTGCTCACAAAGGCAATACATGGTAACAAGTTATTATTCAATGAAATATATTTCGTCGGTCCTGGCGTTGCATTGCCAGATTCGTAAATCGTGAATTTCCTGAATCGCTTTGATGTAATTGGAGGCGTCACTGACTAGTAATTTTAACTTTTGCAAGTTCAGCTGCCGCGCAGGCAGCAAGCAGATGCGCAGGTGGCAGCTGCAATGGCAGCTCGGGCTTTCTCCAGCGCGTCTGATGACCTTGGGCTGGTGGATGATATTTCCTCAGCGGGGAGGGGGAGTGATGCTCCTTGGTTGCCACATTGTTAGTGGCAACGTAAGCTCTTGTACCTCCAGCTGGTGAAGTTGGAGACTCGTGAACTTGGTGTTTTGGGGCGTCAATGATAGGTGAATTCAATGCTGGCGGCTTATCTCTTGAAGCTGAAGCAACTGGTGAGCTCACTGAGCCCTCAATGATAGGTTGCTGGACCTGGACTGAAGATGCCGAGCCGTCCTGCATAATACATGAAGTGATTTCTAGATTACTCTCATTTCAAGCTCAGCTGAATATTTAGTTCTCAATGGTTATGGGGGCATATATATTCTTGCAGTTAATTGATTCTTATTCTCTCTAAATTCCTAAATCAACTGCATGATGTTTGCAAAATCATTAGGCCCCGATTCACAGTAAACAGCCAACAAACCTTCTACATTGCCAGATTGTTTTTGCAGTTCTCATCGTGTTTTGCAGCAACTAAAATCAATCCATGGACATGCTAATTGTGGCAAGAACATAAATCCACAAGTCCAAGGGAGAGAACTCTATAGTATATAAACTGGACTAGAAATATGGGGACACAGAGTAGCTGAATATTAGATAAGAGAAAACAGTATCTTGTGAGCTAATGGATTCTCAGGATGAGTATAAAGGTACACTGAATTCCTTCAACTGGAACATCAAATAGCTTAAGTTAAGCCCAACCACGGAAATATCAAACATGCAGTTCTTCAAGCATTAGAAAGCAGTAATGCAAACACCTGCTTCGAAGATGTAACAAGAAACACATTTCATATGCATTCATGTCCAATAATCAAGGAATAAGTAATGAGTTAGCAAGTGCTACCAGCAGATCTTCATATTTCTTGTTGAATTCTGCTTCAGTAGATGAATCCCATTCGATATTGTACTCTTGGGCAGCTAGCCTTCAAGACTTTAGCTTTGATTCACCTGATGGAGCCTTCACTGAGAGCTTTTCGATTATCTGTAGAAAAAATGCACAATATTTGTGAGCAAACAATTCTGAACTCTGAAATAGAAAAGGCACATGTTGGAGCTTCCACTTACTGTGCGGTTGACACCGCTGTCAGGGCGCAATTCCATAGCGCCAGCAACAAACTCCTTCCCATACTTGGTGGTAAACAAATTACGGAGATGCATTAGCTCAGGCAAGTCTGAACATCTTCCTGATGCAAAGATTATACTAGGAAATTGCTTCACGCAGTTCTAAGGGGCATTCCTGCTCCATGATAAAACTAATAGGTGTTAATCATATTCTGTTAAGTGACAAAAGAATCTTGAGCCATGGCTTAGATATTGTAAATCCATCGCAGAAGTTCATAAAGCAGAACCTACTTTTGGACCTCAACAATAGGGACTCTTGCCAGAACAAATTCACAGAAAAGCTCTACGATCTCGTAGGCAGCCAATATATTTTGCTCCGAATAATGTGCTCCACCTATGATTAATAATGACATTATTAGAAAATGCTAAGAACAAAAAGGAGAAGTCCAAATTACCTGCCCCCACCCCACCGCATGAGAGAGAGAGAGAGAGAGAGAGAGAGAGAGAGAGAGAGAGCATCTGGCACTGTGTGCCTTTTTATTCATCAACCTCCACATTTGGCACACAATAAAGTATACAGATCACTTTCAGATGTAATTGAGGGTAAAGAGGGGAGGTTAATCTGCCCCTTAATAAGATTTGCCTTCTTGTTTCTTGTACAGGTTGAGTTTTAAGTTCAAATTCTATAATGAGAATATCATAACTTATCTTACAAAAATACACTGAAATTTTCATCATTGTTTTTAGATAGGTTTTGTATCTATATGGTTAATTTATTATAAGATGTACTGGCTTATAAATAATAGTAACGAAATATTTATAATGTATTTTTCTAATATAAGTTATGATGTCCTCTACACTACAAAATTTGAACTAAAAACTCAGCTTGTACAAGAAAAAAAGGAACATAATTATTTAGGGGTAGATTTGACCAATTGAAATGGTTGGGGAGAGGGGGTGTAGATTGAACACAAAATAGCAAAATTGGTTCAAGAGGTTATCCAGACAATGTTCATATGTGGAGCGAGTAATTTAGTCATTTTCCAAGTATAAAATAGTGAGAGCTATGCCAATGAAACAGCTACAACTCCAACTTACTCGAATCCTTGCAATAGATTCCTGTCCAGTCTGAAGATATTGAACCATTTCTTTGCGCATATTTATCAGTTGTAATTCCTCCTGTTTGCGCAGCAGCTTGATCCTCGAAATGACAAGATTTAAACATGTTTTGCTACATAAAGCACAGAAAAATAAGTTAATTAAAGATCAACATGAAATTTTATTTCCTCTGGATCACACCATGCGTTTGAATGGATAACACTGTAAGCACTTGCAAAGAACACAAGTGAAACTGGGTTAGAACACAGCAATATAATAATTCCTCATAACCAATGAGCACTTCCACAACTGAAATAAAGTAAGTCATCAAATGCCATGGCTGTTGTTGAAGCAGTGGAAGCCACAGGGGTGCTTACTAATTTAGTTTTTTCAGTTCAATACTAATCAATTTTCGTTGGCTCATGGTGGAATCAGATATCTTTACTGAAGCAGCCATCCTTACTACCAAAAATGCAGCTGCCAATCAATATTCCATTACCGTGTCTAGTTAAGAGCATATAACATCTTCAACATATGGAAGCCCTGATGGCTTTCATCCTAATTCACATTTTAGGCATAATGAAATTGCCCCTGAACATCTAACATAGGCAATAAAGTGGCAATTCGCTTTCCACTGAGGGGAAGCGGCAAAGAAAGGCAGAAATCGTATCCTTCGCATATCTCATAAGAAAGCACACTAAAATTCGCGATCTTAGCAAATCCACCCTTAATCGAGACGGGAAATTACCATTTTTGCCGAAGGTGGATCGGTTGAAGAGCGAGTTGAGAGACGACATCGTCGGCAGCTTCGCCGAGGCTGCCCGCAGATGTTAACAGCTTGACGTCCCTAGCGCGCGAACAAGGGGTTGCTGAAGAATCTAAGGACGATCCCGAGCTTACGGACCGAACTAAGGTCGCTGAAGCCACTGAGGCGCTAGACCACGCTCGCTTGCCGGCGGCGGAGGTGATGATCAAGGCCAGCTAGGCGCGCACAGGCGATGGCTGCCGACTTCAGTGGAATCTAGCGCAGCCGGGATGGGCGTGGTGGCCGACTGCCCGTGTGGCAGAGATGTAGGGAGGTGCCGCACCGAGGAAAGGAACAGAGCGAGGGAGCGGCGCCGGGGACGGCGGCGATTGGTGGAGATGTTAGTTGAGGAGTCGACGAGGAAACGAGGATTGAGGAAAGATGAATGGTGTTCCTTGTTTTTTTTTTTTTTTTTTTTTTGGACACAAAGAGGCTATTTTATAGGTAAATAAGATACGTTCCATGATGGAATAACACAATACCACAATAATTCAAATGTACACATGTGCTTTATATTAAAAGGCGATAATTTTAAGTATCATGTTTCCTGGCATTCATTTGTAACCAATCATCAACATTACATGAGCCTTGAGGAAACATGAATAATTTCAAGTTTTTTTTTTAAAAACATCCTTGTAAAGAAAGGAGCTTCTTGGTTAGACTTCAATGCTTCCCCACAGTCAAGGAAGCTCCACTTCACTTGAGATCATCACCAACAAAAACAACCTCTACATCCTGAAGTACATAGACAACGTCACAACAAGACCCCAATGGCATAGATTATATTGCTCTCTGTACACAAATGAGTTATTTTCAGTGGGCACATCAATCATGTGCTGGTTGACAGAACTCACAATACTCAGTAGTGCATGTACTTTTTGGATAATGAAGTATGTTTAATGTGGACAACTCAAAGCATATACCTATCAAAATAGATTTATGTCGAATTAAACTACGAATAATAATGCCCTTAAAAACATTATCATATCAGCATGTGAAGTTTATGAACTAAATGAAAATATTCATTTATTGAACATGGAATTGAGTCTCCCTAATAAGATATAGTAAAATCCAAGAGCTAGGCTCTATGACATCTTATATCGATTAGTAACAAAATAATTGGGCAAACAACACTTCAAAGGGATGCTTAGCTTATGACCTTGAGCCTTTTCTTCCAAATTTCGCACCATAAAAGACACACATAACTCGCCAAGAGAGAGCAAGTTACGCATTGATATGAGAACATGAGACCACCCAAATAGAAACTAAAACTATGTCGACTTTAGTTTCTCCTTCGAGCGCAGGCTAGCCGACGCCTTGATGTCCCAGCTCATTTCTAAATATGAAAAGCATTAGCCCCATTAATCAAAGAGACTGAACGGTGTCTGAAAGACTGAATTAAATAACTCTGAAACTCTGAATCCATTGTTGGATAGTGAGCGATGGATTAACATCTGTTTGGTGGTGATATATTTGCCATAACAACATAGATACCTCGGAAGAGATCATATATCAAACTCTACTACCAGGTTAAGCTATCAACATAGGTAATCTATAAACCCCGATCTCTCTAAATAAATGAACAAGTGGGAATTTGCAACACTTTGTGGATCCGTAGACTCACATGCTCATACACTTAATTTTTTTAAAGCAACATCATGTAGCAATTAGCATAGTAAAAGCATGAACCTCTCAAGAGGGTAGCAAAATGAAACAGCCATAAAACCTACCTGCACCCTGACCTATCAAAAGTTTTTAGTTGATTAATGTAAGTTAGAATCAATTATTATTTTTATAATCCCTCGTGCTAAGGATATTTAGCAAGATAATTCAACCTTTGTAGCCTACAAACATTTCTATAAGTGCAAAACGCAGGTAAGTCAGCTATAGAAACACCTTCATATGTTGCCATTTATATAGCAGTGTTCCAAACAAGTGCAAGAAGAATGTAATTCAAAGAATGACTTGAGATGATGCATTCATACATGAAAAAAAAAAAAAATCCTAGTGACTCGTTGTTATCTTCAGATTTTATCAATCCAAACAGTTCTCAACCATTTGTCATATGTGAAACATGGTTATACAATTTGTTTTTATGAACACAAAAAATGTGACAAACATGCAAATTAAGCAACAAGAGCTAAATGACAGGTTTTTAACCCGACATGACATGACGAACCAAGGAACCAAAACCACAACACAACGACATGGCGGTTTTTGAAAGGGTTTATGCTTTCACGATTGCCTTGTCGGCTTGGGATTTGCAGTGTTCAGTTGATAAGGAAATATATAGAATTAGTGATTTGCTAAAACCACTCAACAGCCCTCTAAGTTTGCATTTGCATCACCGTCGATTCAACAGAACTGGAACATGAAAGTTGTAATCTCTTTTTCAGAGAGGCTCCCTTAGTCTCTTGGCTTGCATTAGCATCGCTCGCGAATTATGAACATGAAAGTTGTTGCACTGAAGTTTTTGGAGAGCTCCCTCCGGGTTCTTTGCCTTCTCATGGGGAGAGTCCCTCCTTAGGTTCTTTACATTCTCGTGCGGCAGCCTTGAATGTATCCACTCGCATCCACACCCTAACCCTGACTGTACCACATTGTCAATACCTTATGTCCACGAGCAACAACTCACGATACCAATGAAGACCGCATTTCACCGTTTACTCACGAGCAGCTCGCAGCACCAATCATGACTTCATCACACCATTTACTCACAAACATCTAAACTATTAATTCGCTATTGTTTTGGTGCCTTGACTTTCTAGATTTCCATACATCATGAGGTAGGACCTGAATATATTGTATGACGTATAATGAGTATAGTTTTGGTGCCTTTACTACCGTATTGTATGATAGATGCATTTCACGCTAACCAAATTTCGCAGCTTCTAGTTTCGCAGTTTCTAGTACCATCAAGACAACGAATATATTATTAGTATGGTCAATGGAAACCAGATGCAATTTGGTCTAAAATGCCAAGAGTATGCCGCACGCCATTCGCATCTGATGGAGAGAGGGATGACGACGAACTCACCTTAAGGCCATAAGCCGTTGCCTGGCATCGGAGACGTCCGTGGCATCGCAATTCGCAAATCCTAGTTCGGGCCTTGGTTAGTGGCGCTGCAGACACGAGGTTGACTTCTCCATCTCCACCAAGCAGGTGAATCGATGCCGACACGTGGGGCGCCGACGGCGGCGGCACGGGACTGCCTGACCGGGGGTGACGAGCAATTGCCATTGGCGAAGTGGAGCGCACGGCCCTTGTGGCGTCGAGGCGGCGGAGCTGAGGGCGGTGTGCTTCCGACATACAGTGTTTTCGACGCCGAGGAACGGAGATGCTGCGACGTAGAACAGCGCGAGTCCGTCACGGCGGCGCACAGGCTCGGGCAGGACGCGGTCGCAGGCGCAGTGGTGCGCTGGCGGGGGCAGGGATTCACGAGTGGAGGACAGCTTGGCGTGATTTCGTAACTAAAACGGGGGGATTTTTTTTTCGGGAGAAGTTTCACTCACGGCCGGGCGGTATCCTTTCGGAGGGCGGCTTCACCACGGCCCGTCGACGGGTCCGTTCCACATTTATTGTAGTAGAGAATTGAGTGAACCGCGTCTTTAAACTGTTCCGCCAATGATTTTAACGGTTTGATTTCGGCTGTTTTTTTTTTATAATAGTATCATGTGATAAGCCGGCCGAAACGAACAACAAAAATGATTGTTATGAGTCAGACTAAAAAAGAATTGAATTCTTTCCTCAAATAACGAAAATTAGAATTATTGGTCCTCTTATTAATCTCTCTTACAATTCGAGGATTTATGGCGGTGTTTTTATATTCATTTTTGAATATTTAGTATCTCATAATATTTTTGATTTAATTTTTATAATACATCTTTCTTATGAAATTAGTTACTTATGATGCACGGCAATCCCTATTAAGCATCATGGATGAATGGTTACAGTGCTGACTCATAATTGGTAATTTTGCGTTTCAATTCATAGACATTTTTTTTAATGTTGAACTGAATCGGGGATTCACTAAAATAGAAATAAGTTGTTGGGTCGAACTCTTTCTTGATCTTAAGGTAGTAGTTGTGAATAGCCAATTACCTTGAAAGGGTTGAAGAATGAGACTTACTCTAGTCCTCTGCCTAAAAGAATAACACATATTGTGGGATATGCAATGCATTAAAGATGTATGATCATTATCCTTCGACCAAGTTATCTTTATTCCACTTCTATATAGAAAACGAAGACAAATTTTTTGGATAGTTTTTGGACCAAAGCAATCAACACCACTTGCCATGCAAGAAATAGATTCTATCACCATAGATTATTGAAGAAGACACCTTATGAGTTGCTTATTAGAAGAAAGCTGACATCTCAGTATTTTAGATTTTTTTTTTTAGAATTACACAGTGACAAACACAGTCAAATGCTACATATTGACAAAAGGAACCTGATTGTCAAGGCAACTTACCGTCAAGCTGAGTAGGTTCTATGGCAGCTCATGCCATACTTTGACATGGACACATGTACGGCCTTAGATTTTTCATTCGACAAAAGCATTTCCAGATAAATACTATGCTATATACAACTAGTATTTTTTTACCCATAGACTTGAGAGGGAGGGGAGGGGGGGGGGGGGGTACCATCTTCTTTGAGATTAGATGAAATCCCTGGTTTGAGGATTTGGCCATGGTTGAGAAAAGATACCAAAGGAATTATACAATGTGGTGTCCGCAATTAACCAAAAACAAAACAATGAACAACGCCAAGATAGCAAGCGCAACTGATTAAATTCGAGCAATACTTATCTCTGCACAACATGGCAAATTTAAAGCACTAGAGTCCCATATAGTACCCTAAGTAAGTAACTATAAACCAAAACAATGGATGAGACATGAGAAGCTACAGACAAAAAGGTATTTAACAGTGTGAATCTAGCCATGAAATGATGTCGTTAATAGCAGTTGAAATCCGGTCATCTGGCTCTCCCTCTAATATTGAGTGGTAGCTGCCTTCATAGAGCTTGAGGGTCTTGTCCTTCGTGCTGGCTTTCTCATAAAGGAACTTGCTGACCTGAGGATCGGTTACCATGTCTGCGGCTCCGTGAAGAATCAGCAATGGGGAGGAAATCTATATAGGAATATTAGGAATACCATAAAACTTTGTGCTAGGTACTTCAACGAGAAGGAATGTACATATAAAATAAGAAACGCAGTGGTCTCATGACTTGCATCCAGATCATGTTTAAACGATATAAAACAGAAAGATACAGATCCATGAGAAAAAGTGCAAGCAATAGTTACCTTCTCCAACTGTGATTCAATGTCCTTCGTGGCTTTTAAAAAAGTTCAACTGCTGTTCTTAATCTCATTTGGTCAGCATATGAGATGACATTATACTCAGCCTGAAAATGAAAATGCCAAGGTAAATAACTCCAACAAATATTTCAACCAGCAGTGCTGTATTGATTCATTTTCTAGAGGTAACATAAACTATTACTAGAACCTCATGGCAAACAAGGCAAATTGTACGAGACTTAGTCTTGCACAAACTAACCTATGCAAGATGTGCCATATTATTAAAATACTTCAGTGAAGGAGACAAACCACAAAATGCACATGGATAATAGGATATACGCTAGATGTTACATTACATTTGTGCAAGATAATCGCGCTGAAACTGTGCAAGAAACTTACTACTTTCCTTTTCCTTGATCTCTAAATGCCAAATCTCCTATATCTTTCTGCGGAAATAACTTCGCCTCAGGAAGAAGATATAAAGAATAACTCCATGCCTTCAACACAGGTGCAGATGGTGTTACATCTTCTGAAATCTTGCCAAAGAGAAGCCAGTCTTAAAATCACTGAACAAAAATGAGGAGACGAAAATAAATCAAGTACATATATCATTGGGCTCTAAAAAAATGCAAAAAAGACTTTGAAGGGAGATTCCAACACCAGTTGTAGCTATCTTGATCGATAAGTAAAGAAAATATAGATAATTTCTTCACACATTCTTGAGATTAGTTGTCCTGCCATGAAGTAAAACTGGAAATATGCTATGGTAGAAAGAAAAAATAAATTTTCCATGGACTTAGTGTGGTTATTAGTAACTATGAAAATAAACTGTTTTGCAAACGTATCAATAAGATTTTATTTCTTGACCAGCAGCTCCCAAGGAATCACATACCACTATATTTCCACCTAATGTCAACTGTGAACTACAATCCCTATTGTACGCCTTATACTAACACAAACAAAAGGATGTGGTTGTGTGATGACCTAATCTGATGATAACTGGGAGTTCAAGAAATACCTTGCACATAGGTGCGACAAGAAGCACACCATCCCATTTCTGTTGCTTCAAGTGTACTTTCAGGGCAACTGCACCTCCCATTGATTGTCCCAAGAGAAAGTGTGGCAGCTCACACTTCCTTCATGCCTGAACATTGATAGTCTTTATAACATGATGCAAAGACTATATAATTAAGAATCTACTGTTCTGTACAGAAGATAAGCCAAAAAAAAAACCTCTTATCTCGTGCATACTGTTCAATGACATGGTCCACCATTCCATCAAAGCTTGCAATATAGCCATGGAGACCATATGACATGCAAAAACCAGGATAATCCATAGCATAAACTGCATAACCAGCAGCAGCTATCCTCTAGCAATCCCTGTAATCTCAAGCTTGTAAGTAATAATTAATAAACATGCAGGCCAAGGAATGATAAATGCAAATCAAAAACATCGCAGAACATGTCACCTTCAAAAGAAAGTGCAGGTATCCCCATATCCATGGCAGAAGAAAAAGTGCAGCCTTAGTTGCAGTGCCCTCTTTGGCAGCCAACTCTTCCAGAATATTTCAACGCCCTTTGAATTGGTCTCATAATTCTACAGTAATAACGAGCAGTATCTATCAATACCCAAAGCAAGGAAAGAAGCCATTGAATCATTTAATGGACATGAAAACCCAGATTTTCCAACAGAAAGTTTGCCTGTGCCACTTTATCTAGCGAGGGAACTATCTGAATGTTGAACAAAATGGAATTGCAATGCCACTTTATCTAGCGAGAACTACTTGAATGTTGAACAAAAATGGAATTGCAAGGTCAATTCAGAAATCCCATCATGCCCGTACCTCTTCCATCTGGATTTCCTTGGGAGCCATCTGCAAAAAGAAAAAGTAGGACAAGAAAATGAGAAAATGGGCCAACTAGTATCATATGAACTAGTACAAGGACACCAAATTAGCAATTGGAACTCAATAGCCGATGCAGATGCTTCATCGTGTTCTCACTTCTCAGAAGAGAAACTTGGAAAAGTTTTATCTGATTAACATGTGCCGGCGTCCGTACTCCTAACGCGTTGACAAATCCGGTTATACCGTGTAGAATGTAGAATCCATCCGACTCAGATAGCATAAGGGTACTGCAAAAATTGCACACTGAAGAATAGGGCTGCCATTTCTAGTAGAACTTAATTTGTTGGGCATGCAGCGGATCCTACCAGTTGAAAAAAAATTCTGCTCGCACCTAAATGAGGTGGCAAGCGCCACAGTACTAGAAGCGTTCGACCATTTCCAATAAGTAATTTCAATTTCTACAGCTGAACCTCCGCTACAGCGTACGATAGACCAAATCAAGCTAGGAGCGAGCGGCACATCGAATCGAACCTTGAAGAGGCAGTGGTCGAGGGTGGGCAGCACGGGCGCGAAGGCGGCGCACCCGGCGCCGCGCGGGCGCCCAGTCCAGGCACTGCGCCGCGGCGGCCCGCAGCTCATCGCTCGCGCCCTCCAGCGCCCGCTCCCGATGCGCCGCGGCTCCCGCGACCACGGCGGCGCGCCCCCGCGGGCGAACGGCGGCGCGCGGGCCCGGGCCCGGCCCTGCCGCGATCCGGTGCGAGATCGCCGCCATGTGAGGAGGCGTGCGTGCGTGCGTGCGTGCTTGCTCGGCCGGCGGCTTCTCGATCGGGCCTGCGCGCACGTGCTGCTGCGCCCTGCTTGAGGGAACTTCTCGCGTGGCTTTGCCGGCTTGCCGTGCGTGCGGGTGCCTCCTTGTTTTACTTGTCCTTGGCCATGTCTGGGAGTGAGCTGGCCACTCCGGTCGTCTTGCAGTTGCAGTGTACTCAGGCTTGTTTGACTTTGCCCCTCCGCGTTCTGAGCACAGAGCAGCAACCAGCGAGTGTCGTGTTGGGCTGAGAATGGGCCGAGGTAGCACACGGTCTACAGTTGGTTGTGTTTGGGCTTCCCTAGAGAATCACAAGCCTAACCCATGTGCTGACGATACGATTTGGCCTGCGCTGCGCGCACCCATGCTGACTCAGCGGGCCTAGTGGAAACTTTGCAATTGAGGCCTTGTTTAGTCCCGAATTCCGCGACGCCAAATGTAATAAGCTCACACACCGTAAATAAGACCGTAGCAATTCGTTTAGATTTGCGACTATTTCATTCAAACATCGATTAATTAGACTCAAAAGATTCGTTACGCAACGTAGAACCAAACCGCGCAATTAGTTTTTAATTTTATCTACATTTAAGACTACGCACGTACCACAAGCCATGCGACAGAATCTTCTTTCAGATAGCTTGCCAAAGTTTTGAAAGTTTAAAGTGAATTAAACAAACCCGAGTACCCAAAATGTTCATAGCTCGCATAAAAAAATGTTCATAGGAAAAGGCAGCTCCATCGTTGGAGCTGAAACTATTTCGGAGGAACCCATTAGACAAACAGTGGTAGATAAAAATAATAAAATATCCAAAAATCCCCTTAACTTTTATTCTCCTCTCACGCCTAACGTAGGCGATGCTGATGTGATGCCAAAGATGTTAGTGAAGCTGAAGCCCCTTATGCAAAAGTTTTAGTGGAGGCATCTTGTTGTAGCCGACGAAGATATCGACGAAGATATGTTGTCGGTGCAGCATTAGAGATGTTGAAACCCCTTTAGCTAGGTAGTGTGTTTGCAGGCTTCTCGCGGCAAGTTTTTGTACCAAAAAACTTCTTTGATTTCTCCTCTTAACGAAAAACGGTGAAGTCCGCTAAAAAAACATCAAGTGTCAACATAGGTAGATCGTTGTAGTCACTGTGTTGGTGAAGCTTCATCTGCTAAAGTGTTTAATTTTCCATGGATGATGTTGGCGAGACCATCAGATATATGGGTCAAGATACCCTCTAAAGGAAATTGAATAAGAACCTAAAATAGTGTCATGTAAAATCCAACCCACTAAAGGGCCATTTGTAAATAATATATATTGCCTATATGAGTGTCTAAGGGCATGAGACCAAGGGACCTCACCTCCCACTTATTTCCACTTATTCAAAACCTTAGTTTGTCTATTGACCTCTGAGTCCTCTCCTCCCTCTATCTGTTTATACTATTTGGAATCGCTAGTTCCAACATAATGGACTTGGAAATATATTATCCTTAATATTCTACATATATTTAAGTATTTGTGTTAATAAAAGGTGCCTGGTTAAAAGTTTCTATGCATAATTCATTAAGATGAAACATCTACTTCCTTCTAGTCTCACCTCTTCCTCCAAAGCACAAGCCTTCCGCAAAACAATTTCGAGTCCAAGAATTCCCTAATGAGAAGAAATCACAAACTCCAGCATCACCTTTAAAAGACATGAAACTCTAGCTTGGGCTTCGGAAAAGGTTATGCTGAACTATGAAGGCATTGATCTGTACGAGTCTGAGCTGGATAATTTATATGACCAGAAGTGACTGAGTAATACGATGATTGAATTCAGCTTTGCGATGCTCTCCTCCAAAATCAACAACATTGAGGATGTGCCTTGTTGCCTGCCAGCGTGATGACGATGATGAAAGAATATACTAGCTGTGTGGTGCAAATGGATGAGAATATCAAGCTTAGTTCTTATTCACTTGTGATGATGGTAGTGAATGAGAACCATGATGTTTCCATCCCCGATAGTGGAGATAGTGAAGACCATTGGAGTCTGCTGGTGCTAGATAACACAAAGGGCATATTTGTTCATCACGACAACATGTGAGATACGAATTTGAAGTCGTTGAATATCTTGCTGATCTGATCCGAGGGGGACTCCTCGGTTTGCAAAGTTCACAAGTGATCAGCGATAGAACACCACGACAGAAGAAGGGCTACGACCGTGGCATATATGTCATGGCTATGGTGAAGCAATTTGTCGGTGGTGGTGCAAGTCCAAGAAGCAGAATGAATTTGACATCACAAGTTGTACTAATGCAGTGCTCGAAGCAACCCTGACAAAGTGGAAGCCATCCGACCAAAACTTCTAAGGACGATTGAAGGTTTGAGTGCTCCTGCATGCCTCAAGCTAGACAGTGATAAAACTATCTTTTGTTTCTTTTTGTTTGGCTCATTCAAAATCTGTTATGTACCTAGACTCCTAGAGGCATAAAGCATTCTTGGCACCTAGAATGAGGTTACTCATTTGATATTAGATGTGTCCCTACTCTGTTAGGCTATACTGATTTTGACCGTTATATTCATCACCTATTTGATAATATTTTCCCCCCATTTGATAAACTAAGTCATATATCAGGTTGGTATTGCGCGCATATGCTTCTTTATTGGTGTTGCGAGCCACATGTCCACATAGGTTTTATGTAGGTATTGCTGCAGGGCGCTAAAAGGTCCTACAATTTTGATATGCACATAAAATATTTCCAACATTGCCCAAAGAAGCGCTTATACTCTATCAAATTTGAACATTGTAATTGTGATAGACAAACACTTGGTTTGGCTAGAAAAAGTGCTTATATTCTATCAAATTTTGAACATTGTAGTTGTGATAGACAAGCACTTGGTTAAAACTCAGAAAAGTAAGTTGCAACTACTGGGCAACTGAATATTTTTGAACTGAAATTGCTTGGAGCATTCAATGGTATCGTGAATCCAACACAACATTCAGCTAGATAAGATACCCATGAGGTAGAAAGATTGGTTTCAAACAGTTTCACTAATTTGATATGATATTCGTATTTTTCAACTAAACATCCTTGTGACACCAAGGTACAAAGAGCTACAACTAGTATACATCACATGACGATTGGGATATTCCTCACACCCAAGTTCAACGGCCTTACAAAGTTACAGATCAATAATGAGCAACAATGGAATAAGCATCACCTCATTTCCTCAGTTCTACCTATGGGCGATATAGTTGGCAAAATGCAGTAGAGGTGTTGCCTTCTCCTTGTCAAAACAAGCAAGCTGCTCTACTGTATCAGAAAGCAACTTTTCTACAAACTCTCATGACTTAGGAGTATCTAATCCTAGTAGCTTTGGGTATGTCGTCTTGTCACTTGCCAAGTCCTTCCCCACCGTCTTGCCTAGCTCCTCTAACAACTTGGTGACATCAAGTATGTCATCAACCACCTGGAACAATAGCCCAATTGACCTTGCATGTTTCCACAAACACTCAATTCACACATTTGTGCCATCTCCGATGATTGCCCGGCCAACCACCACTGAGGCCTCGAGCAATGCAGCAGTCTTGTGGAGATGGATGTACTAGGGCGTTAAAGGGGCACAGTTTCAGATGTGCCACTCATCTCAAGGTCGAAAACTTGGAGAGGAAAAATGAAGCATTTTTAGCAATTTGTTTAAGCACTTCCAGAAAATCCCACCTGTGACAGTGTAACTACTCTACCCTAGCTATCTATATAAAAACAACATGATGGCATTCACTTGGGGAAAATACACCAAATAAAAAAAGGTTAAAGAATTAAGAATTTGGACCATATTTTAGAGATATGTTGCCATATAGATAAAAGGCTAAAATAGAATGGTATGACATGCAAAAGAAACTAACCATCTGATTAGCAGCATAATATTGTTTTAGGAGAGAACTTTTGTCACGGTAGTTGGACCAAGAACATCATTGACCATGAAATTGTACTTCCTCCACTCCAAACTATTTCAAATGAGGAATTCCAATTCGAGCTAAAGTTTGGAAAAGAAATATATTAAATAGGTGAAAGCATATAAAAACAAGCCACATATGTCCTGTTATCGGTATTTTTACCCTTGGAGAAGCACGTACAGTTTCAACTCATAATGAAGCTAAGGATGCCTTGATTCTACATATTCCTGGTGAACATGAGATTAAGGAAAACGGTTAGGTAGCATGTCTTGGGATGTTGGACAAAAAGAGGTATTCCCTATTTCGTCTAATCTTCTCTCTTGCATGAATTTCTTATTTGCCCCCAAAACAATTTCTTCTGCAAACAAACAACCAAAAACTAGTTTTGCAACATAGTAAATATTATTTCGCCAAAAAAGGTAGCAATCATCAACATTTTATTTTAGTTCTTTTTATAAATTAGTTCCCATAAAATCTAATTTGCCAAGAAAATTAATCCATGAATCCTACTGTGCATTCTGAAATCATATAT
>JAENPR010002574.1:0-49850 GCA_018135685.1 Themeda triandra | reverse complement strand
ACCCTCACAAATTCCCTTGATTATTTTATAGCGCGTCCTCCATTCAAGTCCTTCAGATACATCTGCAAAGTGAGGAGAAATTTTTTATTCAAATGGAGGGGTACGGTTATTAGGATAGTTGAATCCCTTCGCATTTCATCACTAGTCCATCCGTTCATGCAAAAGAAATCAAGGAAAGGAACAAGTTCTTAATAAACAGAACGTTAAGTGAGGAGAGAAAAAACATTTTACCTTACATGGGTATCTGAATTTTCCAAAAAAAATAAAATGAAAGGAAACGTACCAGTAATATAGTTGTCAAGGCTCCCTTTGGGCAGAAACTCAAAGCAGAGCAATCTGTGTCGCTCTTCAGCTTGGATCATCTTCCCCTCATGCTTCAATATCTTCCCTTGTGTGTCAGAACAGTACCCCAAAAATCTCACTATATTTTTGTGCTTTGCCTTTATCAGACAACCAACCTCTTTGATAAATTTCTCCTCCTCCATATCAAGATTGTGGAACAGCTTCTTTACAGCGATGAGTGTCCCATTCTGAAGTTCTCCCTACAGTGACAGGGTTGCATTATGCCTTTTAGAGTAATCAGGAATAATGACAGTTCAGAGTCCCTCGTAAGTCATACCTTGTACACATCTGCAAACCCACCACTGCCAATTTTCTCATGATCGGAGAAATTATTCGTGATGGTTTTTAGATGCGACATTGGCAGGTCCACCGGCTCTGCACTTGGATCAAGCAGCATGCACTCCAAGAGATGCTCCATGGTAGCTTCATAGTCCATTTCTTATAATCATGTATGAATGTACTCTTCTGTCCAAACAGGAAGCAGAAGAAAAATGTTCGGAACTAAAATTCTTGGTTGATGAATGTCAGATAATCAATATTCAAGAAAGACTGGTGCACGTTCAGTACTCTCGTGCGATTTAGTGCCTACTCCTCTGTTCTAAAAACAATGCAATTCTTGATTTTTTTTTAAATACCAATCAACTATAATAAAGTACTTTATATTAATTACAAATTATTTTCATATTAAACCATTTCAAGACATAAATATTGATATTATTTTCTATTAAACCTAACTAAACTTAAGAAAAAATTGTCTTAGTCCAAAACTAGAATCACACACTTTGTAAGATGGGGGAGTACATGGTTATTGTAGGCGAGAAAAATTCAATTCCTTCACTTGTGCTCTGTTTTCTTAAAACTGTCGATCAACCTTGCTTCCCGGTCGAGCTTATTGATCCATATTTATAGAGCAAGTGGCCACTAGGTTAAGATTTGCCACGAAATTACACAAAGAACAATCCCCGGATCAGTAAAGCAGCTTACTAGCAAAGTCACTACGGGCGTACTTAGGCATGGATGGAGAGAAATCATTGGTAGAATCGATCACTGACCTGAAATAGAAGATGGATGCGTGCACGCAGGTCTCGAAGCTCTTCTGCCTTCAGATCCCCAGAAGAGCGAAGAACAATGACCGCCTTCGTCGTTGACGCGGTACAGTATGGAGGAGCTATCAGGGGCTCTATAATGCGGCAAATAAAATATATAAAAACAAAGCACGATCTCGGACCTTTATGTAATCTATTACCCGCGTGGACGCGTAGGCCGTGGGATCCATGCCTTGCTGGATCTTCAGAGTGGTGCAACCGCTTTTTGCAAGTGTGAGACTGTGAGGTGGATTGCACCAAGCGAGAGCCCCAGCCGAAGTTAGCTGGAGCCGATGACACTTGTAACATTCTCTTCCTTGGAAGCGTCGTCGAGACGCCTCCCTCACCCTGCGCCGCAGCAATATGCAGGTGTCTACCGTCTAGTGATTTCCTGCAGCAACCTAATTGGCCTGCATGCAGGCGTCTAGTGATTGCCTGCACTCTCCTGCTGGGCTTAGCAGCAAAGTGCTGGCAGGTTTGGCAGGTTTGCGGACGCCTACAGACACCTGCGAACTGCTGCTGCACAGTATTGAACCTCCTGCTGCAGAATGGGGTTGGGGCGGGGAGGAGACAACATCGCGCACGGGGGCGGACTGGAGATGCCGATCCGGAGCTCCTTGAGCCAGGGCGGCGGCCATGGCGACGGGTGGCGCTGACCAAGAACAAGAAGATTCAGAATAGAAGAACAAGAAGGAAAGGGGAAGGAGAACGAGTTGTAGATGAGTGGAGGGCATGCCAAGATCGCCGTCGTCACTCCGAAGCCGTCGCTTCCCTAGTGCCGGTGCGGCGGATGCGGCGCTCGAGTCCGCTCGTGCGGCCGATGCGCCCGATGCGGCACCCGTGCTTCCCCATTCCCACGCAGCAGGTCATGCAAGCCATTGCAGGCTGATGCAGGCGGCCCATTACGGTCTATTGGGCTTCACAGGTTCGGCAGCATAGGCCCGCATCAACTGAAGCAGGCGCCTGCAACCAGGCCAAATATTGCAGGCGGGCTGAGCAGGCTGGCAGGTCGGCCCGCACCTGATTAGTGTACCTGTAATTACAACCTCGTGCAGCGTGGGTTCGTGGTGCTTTGGCTGGTAATCTATGGATTACCGTGGTTGTATTGTCGTACTCTCTTCTTCTTAATGAAATACGCGTCATAGTACGCGCTCTCGAAAAAAAAAAGGTCGGCCCGCACCTGCTTGCATCCTGTGGTTTCTTCTGAGACAACTCCGCCTAAGATTCTTGGAAGATGACAGCGGCGATCGGTTCCCTTCCTCGAGGTGTCACCTAGAAGCCCTGCTCCGTCCAAATGGAGGTCGTTTCGTGTAGGACATTGTTTGCATGTCTGGAAGCCTTTGGGTTTTCGAGGAGGCCGGGCTCTTTCGGCTTTGTTACTTGCTTGCAATGCGTCTATGGCTCTCCTATGGCTGATCTGCATTGGTGAACGTGGAGTTGCTTTTGTTTTGGGTGCAACGAAGCTCGGCACCAATGACACGCCGCGTTCGCTTCTTGGGAGGTCAAGGCTTGTTGCGAGTAAAGTATGTGGTTATCGTGTCAAGGTCCTTGGCTGATGTTCACTGTGGGAAGTCGGAGTTGCTTATTGCTGTTGTGGTATATATGCTCGACAATGACGAAATGTGGTGGGCTCCATCAGGTGTGTTAGGTCCTTGGTTGATGTTCACTGTGGAAAGTCAGAGCTGCTTACTGTTTGCTTGTGGTAAGCTCGGCAATCATGACATGTCAGTGGGCTTTGTCGCGTGTCCTTTTTGCGTAAGTTGGTTGCCTAGGGATTGTCGTCTGGGCTGGACAGTCGTGGCTGGATCCTTTTTGGTTCTCTAGCTAATAAAAGGTGCGTTTGAATGGTTTTTTAAGGCCGGTTTCCCGAAAACATAGCTCCTACCATTTAAGTCCAAATATTAAAAAAATGAGGAAAGGTCAAAGGAACAAATTGTTAATAAACAAAACCTCGGGTAATAATATATAATTTTGAATACTAGGAACAGGAAAAAATCATTAAACTTTGTGGGTTTCTTGATTTTCCAACAAAAGTAAAACGAAAGGGAACATACTAGTGACATCTTCCTCTGTCTCTGAATAAATAGATTTCTAGAGTTGTCTTAAGTCAAACTTTACATTGATCGAATTTCTAGAAAAAGTTATTAAGATTTATGCTATTAAATTAGTATCATTACATTTACCATAGAATAAAGTTTAAAAGTTTGACTCACACGGATTCTAAGAATTTATTTATTTGGGAACGGGGGAAATACTTGTCAAGACTCCTTTTGGCAGAAACTCAAAGAACAGTAATCTTTGTCGTTCTTCAGCCTGGATCATCTTCCCCCTCATGCTTCAATATTTTCTCTTGTGTGTCATAACAGTACCCCAAAAACTGCACTATATTTTAGTGCTTTGCCATCATCAGAGAATCGACCTCTTCATCATATCAATACTGTTCAGCAGCTTCTTCACAGCAATGACTGGTCCATTCTGAAGTTCTCCCTGCTGTTACAAAGTTGCATTATGCCTTGTGTTCAACTGGTAAGTTGTACCCTGTAAAAACAGCCCACCACTTCCAATTTTCTCACGATCGGAGAAATCATTCATGATGGCCTTTAGAAGCGATAATGGCAGGTTTGTCGGCTCTGCACCTGCATCAAGCAGCATGTGCTCCAAGAGATATTCCATGCTAGCTTCACAATCCATTTCTTCCCTTTATAGTCACATATGAAGGTTGTCTTCAGTCCAAACCAGAAGCGTCACAAATTGTTCTCTTAATAAAAGAGAATAAGCACTAAAACACGACTATTGCAGGCGAGAAAATTTTCAGTTTTATCCCTTTGTTTTTGTTCTTCAAACTTGATCAACCTTTCTGATCGAGCTTATTAACAATCCCGGGATCAGTAAAACAGGTTAATAGCAAAAGGTCCCCACCAGGTTCAGATTTTTCAGCAAATTACACAGAACAAACCCCTGGATCAGTAAAGCAGGTTTACTAGCAAAAGGTCACCAGTTTAAGATTTTAAAGCAAATGACACAGAACAATCCCCGGATCAGTAAAGCCGGTTACGCAAAAGGCACTACGTGCGTACTCGGGCATGGATGGAGAGAAATCGTTGGTAGAATCGATCACTAACGTGAAAGAAGATGGAGGCCTGCACGCAGGTTGCAAAAGCAAATAATGCTACCTTCAGATCCGAAGAGTGCCCGCTTTCGTCGATAAATACAATGTTGTCGATAAATACATACATTTGTATAACAGCAAGCATCACAAGAAGACCTGCACTGCGTGGACTTGTTCGCCTGGATCACTCAGAAGGACCCTTCTTGTGGTAGGCCGTGGGCTCCATGGCTCACTGGTTCTAGTGAATCGGCCCATTAGATCTCTGTTGGCAAATTTTAACGCACGCCGACTAGAGTAAAGATAAATTGTCAAGAGTGACGCCTAATAGCAATGCTTACTGGCAAGCCTGAACTATCACTAGAGAGAGGGTGTCACAAGTCCTCCTCAGGCAACAGCTCTAGAAATGCTAAGCAAAGCTAAACTCTAGCGATGACGCAAGATGTACCAAGTGGTAACTCTGCAAGCGCACAGGTACCGTTGTAGCACTTCAACCGAGGTGAGTATCCGCGGTGTCGTGATTTATAGTTCGCTCACAGGAAAGCGGACTAAGACTCTCTAATAAATGTGGGGATGGATATCCGTGGTGTGTCTACTCAATCTAAGTTCACTAGTGTTAACAGGGGGGTAAGAGTAATGGATAAGAGCGATAAATAAATAAAAGATAACTGGTAGTGAGCTAGCTAGGTGGGAGGACAACGAGTGAGTATGGACTCCTATGTATCTAACTCTACTTCTGTGTTCTAATCCTAACAATGTAACTGACTCAACTAGACTAGTATCTAGACAATCTTGTGTGGTGGGGAAGTCGACTGCAATAGGAGGCGAAACTCCTATCCAAGCGGACCTTTGGCTTATGTACGCCCTACAGACCAAACCCGACGCAAATAAAACCTAATGAGAAGCGCAGGCCTGTCACACTCACCGTCGCCCGCTACTATACGTCAGAACGGATGGTTGCATCCACTAATAAGCGCTAGTCTAAGCACCTCGCTTACACTAGTCTTATGACTTCAACTATCACGTAAATAGCCAAAGTCCCTAATGGTAGTGAAACGCACACAAGGTGTTGTAAACACTAATCTAACTAAGACAACTACACTAATAAGACTAAGACACAACACTACTATACTAGTATAGTAGTGCACTAAGTAAATACTCAAAGCAAGTACTTAAAGTAAAGACTTAGTAAAGTAAAGGAAGACTATATTAATATAAAGAATGTAATACAAGAGAAAAGGTACAAGAGCTATACCAGACTCTCCAGAAGACGACTCCGGAGACCCGAGCTTCGCTCGACTCAACTCTAACTCCCACTCTAGACTAGACTACACTACACTTGATCTCCCAAGAGAACTTGAGCTTGTAATACAATTGGGGATACTCTAAAGTGAAGGCCTAGGGGGTATTTATAGCCAGAGGTGGAGTAGGGGCTACTCCATCGCCACGTCATCGATCTGTGTGCTACTCCCTTCTCCATCTTTGGATCCACCGACCTCCTAACCGCCTTAGATGGACGGCAGTGGGAATTCCACACATGGGAAATGTGTGGAAAGTCGGTTGGGAGCCAACAGACCTTGGGAGGGGCCCACCCCCAGGTCGGCCGACCAGGAGTTGACTGACCCGTGGGTCCCACTCCCCTTCTAGAAGGTCCTGATGTCGGTGGGAGGCCAGGCCAGGTGGCATGCCACCAAAGCCAGGTCGGCCGACCTGGCATTGAGGTGTTGGGCCCACCTCTGGCTCCCTGGTGCTGTCCCCACCTGTCATGTGAAGTCTTGCCCGAAGTTGAGTTCATTTGGTTCTCTGCTTGCTTTCATGTGGGCCCATGGATCCATGTGCTAAGTGTTTGGACCGTTGAGAGGTAGCACACTTGGATCCAAGGGTTGGGAAGGACTCCCTGGAGCATGACAAGGATCATGCTTGGAGGGCAGCCCCTAGTGGGCACGAAGCCAGGTCGGTCGACCTGGGGTTTGGGTCTCACAGGGCTCATTTCCATCTTCCCTGCATTTCACAAGCTAAGAGTACAAGTGGAACTTTATTAGTGATAAATATGTTCATGTGATGCTTATCTTCCTTCCATCGAGGACTGTTGACGGATTTTGAGTATGTAGAACTGGGTCTTATCTCCCGTCAACAAGATCCCCAAGCTTAACCTTTGCTCGTCCCGAGCAAACAATCAAGACTTGGTTCGATTGGATCAGGTATTATCACTAAGTTAACATTTCAATAGTACTAAGTGCACAACAAAGAATTTCTCCTTGAATGGAAAAATTAGCAATGCTAACACACCAATGTTACTTTAGCACTCATGGGGCTTATAGCATTAACTTAGTCTTGGGATGTTGAGAGACAGAACAGCATTTACTAGAGCATCTACTTTTCTCATTCTTTTAGCAAGTTTCATGCCAGAGGTTTTACTAAGTTTTCAAAAGGAGTCTTAATGTTCCTCATATGGTTTCTCTCAAGTCACTCAAGTAGTGTATGAATCCTCACCAAGGAACATCAAGTGTTTGCCTTTCCAAAACATCCTACCTCTAAAAAGGCTTTATGTGGAGCTTAAAGTAGGTATGGCAAGGAATAGCGTACTCATAATGCATATGTTGTCAAGTTAAGAAACTTGGACCTAAGTAGGGAAATGTCATACCCCCAGATCAAGATGTGAAAATGGAATGAATAGTATGATGGAATGTGATGGATGGTAAGGTAATGGAGGGATGGTAGATGTATGGTAGATGAGGGTGCACCTTTATTTGATTCTATCTCTCTTTCCACTTTCTATTGAGACAAGGCTAGCTCTCTCTCTCTCTCTCTCTCTCTTTGAATGATAGGAATCTATGGAGTAGATGCCTAGCCTTTTTGGGATGTGTCTCACCTAACAATTGATAACTGAGAGAGTTTCTAACATTTGGAATATGGAGCAACCCATTTGATAGAGATGGTGGGTATAGAGGTGCGTACTTCCAGTGTAGAAGCAGCACAAGAATAATGGTATGGATGGAGATGCGTACTTCCAGGGTAAAAGTAGCATATTTGGTGGTTTGTGTAATCTTGATCTTAGGAGTATGGCAAACCTCTAACATAGGTTCTACAAGACTTAACGAGACTCAATGCAAGCAAGTAGCTTATGTAGAAGGCTTTTGATATACAAAGTATATATGGCCGTGGTAGGAATTTAACACCATTGAGGAACAATTAAGTTTTTATTTATTTTTAAAATAGATTTTCTGGCAATCATGCGTGCTTAGAACAATAGTATAGAGCTCTTATCTCAACTATCTCGTATCTCACAACAACTTAGACTTTGTTTTAGCACTTGCAACCCACTAAGTGTTCAAGTTCATGATAGTTAAAAACGTCAAGTAATCCATACTTAGAGAAATGCTAAGTTGTAAACAAGTATTAGAGAAGCATTAACTAGCAATTTCATCATCATTTCCATAGGAAGACTAGCACATATGAAGCATATATACAAAAAGGAAATAAAGCAAATAAATATTTTTGGATTTTTGAGAATATTCAAATTTTTATAATTAATATTTTTCTAATTTTTTAGATACAAGAAAGCAATAATTAAAATACAATAAAGTAAGAATTAAAATGGAGGGGTTGCAAACTCACCTTGGATAAACTTACCTTAGTGGGGAAGAGAATCTTACCCAAGCTTGTCTCTTGCTCACGGTGGTGGCTGCCATCCCCACCACTGGGTCCATCGGTATTGATCTTCTGCTAGGAGACCTTGGGCCATTTCCACGTTTTGTTGCATGAGTTGCAACGTGGCCTGTGTTGGTATAAATTAAGTGCAACTAAAATAAGAAGGATTCCGCAAGCGCACGTAACATACCATTGTAGCATTTTACCGGAGTAAACCAGGTATCGTTATTTATATTTTACCACAGGAAGCAAGGGTTAAAGAATCGATAACTCACCATCATGTATCTACTAACTTAATAAACCAACTAGACTAAAGCGGGGTAATTGATATATATATAAAAGGTAATATAAATAATAAAGCACATATGAGAATTCTATGATAAATGAGTAGCTAGCCAGAGTGAGAGGACAACGGAAGAGATCAAGGTTTCTATATACTTCTCTATTACTTTGGTTCTATGATAATAGGGGATGGATAGATATAGCAATCATACAATAGCACTTCGGGACATCGAACACTAGCCACGAGACATGGATGAGAAGGGGGCTAGGAAGCTCCGACTACGGTCCTACAAACACCAACCCGAACGAGGTGGAATACGACGGCGTCGGGATCTGTCACGAACCTGGGCTACCACAACAATCCGTGGGATTGGGTGCAATCTCGGAGTAACCTCTAGTCTAGACACCATGTCTACACTATCAATTACTACTCTAATTACCTAGGATAACTAGAGCACTCGATGCGAGCGAAGATCCCATACTAAAGCATAACTACTATACTAACAATTACAAGATAGGCATGAAAGTAAATAGAGAAGATAAATATATTAAAGCATAAGTCTTACAAAGAGTAGATACAAAGACATACCAAATCTCTCAAGACTTCTCCAAAACCGAGCGTTGCTCCGCTCTCCTTAACTCTCATCTAGATCTAATCTACTACATTGGAATGTCTAGCTCTAATTCTCTAGAGAAGAGAAGTCATCCATTCAAGGGACGCCTCTACAACTCGATCCCGCCGGGAGATAATGAATTAGGGTTTTAGGGATGCCTCCTCCGGGGCCGGGGGCCCGCTTATATAGCCCCCTAGGATGCACCGCGGCCCTCGGATCAAACCGACCTAAACGGACGATTATTATTCATCCTCAAAGGCGGTGGAACGGGATCCGCGAGGCCGATTCGATTGGTTGAAGTCCCCGGTCGGCCGACTCTAGGGGGAGTCGGCCGACTCTCCACCGAGCCGGTTCGGGCTCCCGTTTGGTCCAGAGCCTTCTCGAACCTTCCAGACAGAATTTTTACCGGTTCCCGATTATCTCTATGTAAACCTGACATGTGGGCCTTCCTTGGGTATTTTCACCGACACCCCGCGAGGTAAATGTACATTCACCAAAACTCGTGGAATTCTGCCAAGATAACCCCTATATCTAGTTGGTGATCATATTTTAGTCCTTTCTCATGTCTCGTTGATGGTAAAAATTGGCACTTAACGACCGTCAACAACTCCCCCAAGCTTACCTTTTGCTCGTCCCCGAGCAAAGATAAACTCGGATGGATCGGGAGTTGCTACTATGCTTTCACTCCTCACAAGTACACATGCGTTCAAACAAGAACTCTCCTCCGAATTAGAGTGAACTATTCGACTCAAAACTTACTCATATTACCTTTCACCATGGGGCTTGTAACCGTCACTTGGGTCTTGAGCGGTTGAAAGACGAACGGTCAAGTCAAGCGCTATGTTTCTCGCTCTTTGATCAACTATTATTCCGAGTTTTTGCAAGATTTTCAAATAAAACTCGAGTTCCTTGTATGAACCTTTCGTGTCTCTCATTTGTGGTATTTTTGGATCCTCTCCAAGGCATGTGTGTAGCGTATGCCTTCTCTCTTCTCTCAAAATATGTGGTATTTATGGAACTAAGGCATAATGGAAAGTGCCTTCTCTCTCTTACCCTACTTTCTAATAGGCTTATGTGGAGCTCATAGGTGGAGAGACACTCAAACTCACTTGCATATATTGCACAGTTAAGACATGGATCCAATAGGAACTAAAATAATAATAAAGTCATATGTGCATGTGAATGAGGAAATGGATGATAAGATGATGATAGGATGATGATGCTAAGGAAATGATTATGAGGGGTGATCACTTGGTGAACATCTACTTCTACACTTGCTCCTTTGGGGATAACATGACTCCCTTTATTCGGAAACCTTGAAACTTCTTGAAAGGAAGGACTTGGCTACTCTTTCTTTCTTTCTTTCTTTTTTTTTGTTTTCTTTCTTCTTCTTTTTTCTCTCTTTTTTTTTAGAGCAACCAATCCTCTGAAAACGAAACTTTAGCAACGGGAGTGTATAACTTGAAATGATAATGACTGGAGCTTTTATGTAGGCAAATGGGACGGCGATGATTATTTCTAGATGTTCACTCCCGTGATAGGAGTAGAACCTTTTCTCGGATGAAGTGAAATGAGTGGCGTATGTATATGTGGATGGATGGATGGATGCGTACTCCCCAGGTAGGAGCAGATAAGTGCGTATCTCCGGGTAGAGACAACATAATATGTGGGGAAATACGTACTCCCGGGGTAGGAGCAAAGCATAGGTGCATATCTCGTAGGGTAGAGATAGCACAATATGTGGTGGATGTGGATCTATATGTGGGTGGTACTTCTAGGGACGAAAGTAACACGGAATGAATGTAGTATTTATAAAATGGATGCATGCTTCGAGGACAAGTAGCATAGATCAATGGATGGAGAGCACATAGTATTGACTTTAACCGCATGACTGGTTCCTTATGGGTCCACAAGATAACCACACTCAATGCCTATAAAGACTACACTCAAGCCTACAATATGATCTATATAAATGGATGGGTTTTCCTAATCTAGTAAGCATGAATGTATGGCCGTGGTAGGAATTTTGAACTCTCGTCATACGAACTCATCATGCGAGAAATTTTAAGATTTTAAAAGATAAACTCTCCGAACTCTAGTATCTCTAGGAACAAGATGGACAGCAACTCAAAACTTTCCCATATCATATCCGTCAACTACCTAGACTTAGATCAAGCATTCGCTACCCACAAGTTTCAGGTTCAGAGTAAATCTCAAATCTAAACAGTTGTGTCCAAAACTCGGGAGAGTGCAAGGTTGAAAACTAGGTACTTGAAAGGAATTACGGCAGAGCAACTATTCATCATCTCCATGTAGAGTTTATTCTACGGGATAACTTAAAGACAGATTGCAAGAGCTCCCCATAAGATAAATAAGGAAATCTTTCTGGTTTCTATGGTTATGCATCTTTTTAGTTGTTTTAACAAAGCACACTCTAACAAGGCATAAAATAGATAAGTTGGAAACACTTAGCTTGGTACACGGGGATGCCCTCCCCCAAGCCGGATGTTGACATAGTCCGCCGATGTTGCCGATGTGCAATGAAGACGTTCGAGTCCTCCCGGAGTGTTGTAGATAGTTGCTGTTTGAGACAGGTGTTCAAGTGTCACGGGCAAAGCACTCCGACAGGAACTGGATGTCCTTCGCTCGTTTAGCTCTTCTTGATCCTTTATGTTCTGTGAAGCTCAAATAGACAACAAAGCTTGTGGAACTGATTAAGCATTAGTGATAAAAACCTCTAAGCCTTGGTTATCTAGAACTGCCTTAACTCAAATGTCTTCTAACAGGATCACAAGAAATATTTTTATCTTTTTATAATAAAAGGGATGCGAGACAGAGATGAAAGAGCATGATCATGGTGAGGAAATTTTTTTTTCTTTTTAGATGCAAAACGTATGAATGAATGCAAGAAACTAAACATGCAATGGATGAGCAAACATAAAAGAGTGGAGTGGATGCATGAATTCTTAAAAGTAAACATGTAGTGAGGTGCAAGAATTTAAAAGATAACTACTCATAATTTTAAAGTCCATGAGCAAGACTATCTCACCGTTCTTGATCATACTTTACCATGACTCACAGATGAAATTTGTGAGTAGTGTTGCGGCAACTATGTTCATCACTTATTGTGACGACGACATTTTCTCCAATCTCGCACATGGTTAGAATAATATATATGTATACACAAACCCGTGAGATGGCGGGGTTCCAGTTGAATGTTGAATGTTGAGGGACCCCGGGCTCTTCAATGTCTTGTGGAAGCTTGTCGGAAGGTCGAACGACATCTTTTGTCCCTGTCTATTCCACACTCAACAACAAGGGGTAATCCTACTAAAGCTAGTGATACACTAAATTAGCAGACTTCAAGATCATTATCAAAAACTTAACACCGATTGCTTCCCGGAACGGCGCCAAAAATGCTTGTTGGTATAAATTAAGTGCAACTAAAATAAGAAGGATTCCGCAAGCGCACGAACATACCATTGTAGCATTTTACCGAGTAAACCAGGTATCGTTATTTATATTTTACCACAGGAAGCAAGGGTTAAAGAATCGATAACTCACCATCATGTATCTACTAACTTAATAAACCAACTAGACTAAAGCAGGGGTAATTGATATATATATAAAAGGTAATATAAATAATAAAGCACATATGAGAATTCTATGATAAATGAGTAGCTAGCCGAGTGAGAGGACAACGGAAGAGATCAAGGTTCCTATATACTTCTCTATTACTTTGGTTCTATGATAACAGGGGATGGATAGATATAGCAATCATACAATAGCACTTCGGGACATCGTAACACTAGCCACGTACATGGATGAGAAGGGGGCTAGGAAGCTCCGACTACGGTCCTACAAACACCAACCCGAACGAGGTGGAATACGACGGCCGTCGGGGCTGTCACGATCCCGGGGCTACCACAACAATCCGTGGGATTGGGTGCAATCTCGTGTAACCTCTAGTCTAGACACCATGTCTACACTATCAATTACTACTCTAATTACCTAGGATAACTAGAGCACTCGATGCGAGCGAAGATCCCATACTAAAGCATAACTACTATACTAACAATTACAAGATAGGCATGAAAGTAAATAGAGAAGATAAATATATTAAAGCATAAGTCTTACAAAGAGTAGATACAAAGACATACCAAATCTCCAAGACTTCTCCAAAACCGGAGCGCTCTCCGCTCTCCTTAACTCTCATCTAGATCTAATCTACTACATTGGAATGTCTAGCTCTAATTCTCTAGAGAAGAGAAGTCATCCATTCAAGGGACGCCTCTACAACTCTGATCCCGCTGGGAGATAATGAATTAGGGTTTTAGGGATGCCTCCTCCAGGGGCCAGGGGCCCTGCTTATATAGCCCCCTAGGATGCACCGCAGCCCTCGGATCAAACCGACCTAAACGGACGATTATTATTCATCCTCAAAGGCGGTGGAACAGGGATCCGCGAGGCTGATTCTGATTGGTTGAAGTCCCCAGTCGGCCGACTCTAGGGGAGTCGGCCGACTCTCCACCGAGCCGGTTCGGGCTCCCGTTTGGTCCGAGCCTTCTCGAACCTTCCAGACATGAGAATTTTACCGGTTCCCGATTATCTCTATGTAAACCCGACATGTGGGCCTTCCTTGGGTATTTTCACCGACACCCCGTGAAAATGTACATTCACCAAAACTCGTGGAATTACAAGGTATAACCCCTATATCTAGTTGGTGATCATATTTTAGTCCTTTCTCATGTCTCGTTGATGGTAAAAATTGGCACTTAACGACCGTCAACAGCCTGCTGCCCAATATTGATGTTCTCCACATCGTTGATGAGCGTCGCCATCTCGGACTGTGGCTGGCTTCTCCCTCTACCACGAGGGCGAGGGGTTCGTGCCGTCGAAGGTGTCCTGGAGTGATGAGGCACTCCCGATGGTGTCGGTGCCCCCATGTGCGTGGAGCTCACCTCCTCCTCCTCGCATGGTGCAGCATGAGAAGGGCCGGCTTGCTCTTGGGCAGCACGGGCTTGTGCTCTCGTCATCCTGTCCGTCCCTGCAACAGGGCAGGCTCTTTCCCCTCTATCTAGCCTCATGGTTAGTGATGAAACATTACACAACCTAAGTCTCTCATTGGGGAGAGGAACTTTGAGTGTATGATGTTCATAAATCATTTTAAGTCCACCTCTCGGACCTCTTTTGAGTAAACCAACTCGTGTAAGCATGCATTCATTTATAACAGATCTATCATGAGTGATGTACTCAACTTTATTATCCTCAAGCAAACCCATGGTTTCAGCAATTCTAGTTATAAGCGAAGTAAAGCCTATGGGTTTTTCTTGAGCAATAGAGGTCTCCCAAAAATGTACTAGCATTTTAACAGGTGCAAACTTGATTTGATTAACCATAGCATAAAGAATTTGCAATTCACCATAGCCTACGGTTTTGTATGCTAGTGCCAGGGAAAAGTGTGACTAGTAGTACAAGAATCTCAAGGTTGGGTTATGGATGTGTCTGGGTCTAGGATCAGAACAATCATTGGAGCCAGAAATTAATTCCCAAAATTCAGCAAGGTCAAAACCCGCTAGAGCTTCATCTACGTCTAGTATGCACTCATGGGCAAAGCCTAGAGTAGTGCTCAATTCACTCCAAGATAGACTATAATCCTTATTGAACATGCGAAAGCTAATCCCCCCAGCATTTGATTTTAGTGCACAGAAATTCTTGAGTGAGCAATTCTATACCAAGTTCGGGATTTCTCAAAATCCAACCCAACCAATGGCACTAAAAACATTAGCAAAGTCGGTGCTCATACCTGTTTGGTCGAGGAGTTGTTGATCGAAGAGAGCGGTATGTTGGAAGCCGCAAGTGCGAAGGGTGTAGGGCTTCCCTAGCTCCTCATGGTTGAGCACGAGGTTGCTTAGAGGCTCCGTCATTTTATCAGGGGGATGGCAGGAACAAGTTGGTGCACTTGTTCCTCCTCCTTCCTCTCATGGCTCCTACTCCCGGAATGGTGAGGGCTCGAAGATGAGCCCTCACCCTTCTTCTTGCTAATCTTTTCAAGGATGAACTTCTTCATGCTAGCTCAAAAGTGAACAAATGAGACCAAGCTTCCTACTACAATTACTATGAGAAGGGAAATATTTTTGTGTTTTTGGTTATGGCTACTACTACACTAAGCTTGAGAAGGCTTGGAACACTAAAGAGAAGAAAGAAGGCCAAGTGAGCTCGAGATGAATCAGCTGGTTGTGGTGTGGTATTGAGCTCAATTTGGGGTGCTATTTATAGGGGTGAAAGGGCAAGGCAAGCCCACCCAAAGAGCAGGTCGGCCAACCTGGACCTGGCCCCTATGAAGCATGCTCTCACTTTGGACAAGGAATCTAGCCTCATGCTTGCAAAAAGTCACAAAAATTGGACCACATCCTTGGTCGGCCGACCAAGGTTTTTCCCCCCACCACTTTGGTCATGCTATGTCGGGTTGTCTGGTAAAGATGGTGGTGGTCATGGTCCAAAGTTGCTGCTGGTTGCTTCGGATTCCTATGTTTAGTATTTGGTGAAAGAGAAAAGGAGAAAGCAAAAGTGGAGACAAGCATCAAAGTGATTCCCATGGACCATGGGGACACTTTAGCATGCATTGCTGCTCCCTATGCTAGCTTTGGCTGGTGACATGCTCCCTAAAGCATCCAAGATGCTTAAAGTGGCATCCTAAGCTAAAGTCATAAGCAATGGACCATCTCTCCTCGAATTCTGGCTAGTGTAGTGAGCATAGGATCCTTAGTTGTCATCATTGGGGGGTAGCAGGGTGCCTGGTGGCACCAAGTCCAGGTCGGTCGACCTGGGCTTTGGAGCCCCAGGGCCTCCAATGCTGCTCCTTGGATCCCTGCTTCTAGCCAGAGTGAAGAGAGAGGTGGTGGACCCACATGCCAGGTCGGTTGACTTGGACATGGTGGCCCCACCAGCTCAACTTTTCTCTAATCACTCTTCTCAAGTTTTATACCTATGTCTAAATTATTTTATCAAAATAAAATGTGTAATTTTAAAAGTAAACATGCAATTGAAAGGGAAATGCAAAATTGAAATGCACAAAAGTAAATATGAGATAACTACTGACATACCTGGTCAGCGGAGGGTTCCATGTTTTAGGTCCATAGAGCAGGACCTCTCCGTCGGGTTCATTCCGTGGATACCTCAGTCAGTCTCGGAGATAGGGACCGTGAAGGCATCTCCTTCTTCCGCCATACTTGCTTGATTTCAGCTTGTGGCTCGACGGGTTCTTCTATCACTTTGGCCTTTTTTGCCGACTTACCTTTTCGAGTGTTCTTCCTTTGGCGGTATGGGCGACGAGATTTCTGGGGTGCCTATTCCTGCATGTTAACTTTAAAACTATTGAAAGGCACTCTCACCCTCCGTCCATTTAACTGCATGTGGATCCGAGCAGCCCCCATGTACATGGTGACGTCCACCGTGTTCAGGAATTGTCGTCCCAGGATGAGTGGAGCGTCGGCGTTGGACCCCATGTCTACTACCAGGAAGTCGAATGGGACGTACTCATCCTTGATTCTGATCAGGATGTCCCATGCCAGTCCTTCTGGGAACCGAATGGTTTGATCTGGCATCTGCAGACGCACATATGTGGGGTGCAAAGGACCCCCTAACAGATTATCATAAGTTACCTTGGAGATGATGTTGACACCGGATCCAAGGTCGCAGAAGGCATTGTCGAAGATTTGTGGCCCAATCTGGCAGGTGATGGTCGGTAGGCCAGGGTCCTTCTTCTTTGGGATGAATGGTGAATCCACCGTGTTGACCCGAATGGAACAAGATTGAGGCTTACCGAACCTCGTATTTACCAGCCTGACACCCTCAGTAGGGTCCTCAGGCTTCCTAGGAATCTTACCTTGCTCATGTGATGGAACAACTGCAGCTAATTGAGCTAACTGGGTTTCTAGCATTTTATTGAAGCTCAATTGGTTTTTCATGGCAGAGTTAAAGCTATCCACCTTTTCACTAAGGTTTTCTAAGATCTTGTCATTAGCCGTAAGAGCATCATTGATTTTAATTTGGCCGAACACATGATCTTTAAGGGAAGGTTGGTTACCAAAAGAATTGCCAGAATTATTGTTATTGTAACCCATACCTTGGCCTTGGTAGAAGGGGCTGAACTCCATTGTTGTTGCTAGGGCCGGTTCTCGTTGTTGAAGTTGTTGTTGTTGTTGATGATGTAGTTCACCTCTTCCTATGTCTCGGGGCAATTGTTGCCTGAGTGATCTTCTCCTCCGCATACTTCGCACCATGGATCAGTGTCCACAGCACGGACAGCGGCAGGGTTCTGGATGGCCTCAACTTCCTTCTTAGAGGAAGACTCCTCTATCTTCTTTATAAGGAGGTCCATCTTAGCGGAGAGCATGTCCACCTCATTGAGGGCGTGGACACCTCTCTTCTTGGGCTAGAGGCGCTTGTAAGGTCACAATGGCTATTCACCCCCCCCCTCTAGCCATTGTGACCTTACACGTGGTATCGGAGCCAGGCACCGTTTGTTTAAGTTGGATTAACATCCTACGGTGAAGCAATGGCATTGGTTATGCATATCAACAACACCAAGAAGGCACCATCATTTCGAGGTGAGGACTATGCAAAATGGAAGCTGAAGATGAGGAGTCATCTCAAATCAATCAACCTTGAGGTGTGGAAAGTGGTGGAGACAAAGTTTGAGCTTGTTGAGGGTGCGGTGCCAACACCGGCCGAAGAGAAGAAGCAACAAGCAAATGACATTGCCGTGAGTGCTTTTCATGAGGCACTTGATGATAAAGCTTTTGAGCTCATCAAGAACCTTGAGGTGGCTCATGACATTTGGAAGAAGCTAGAAGAAGCTTATGAGGGCACCGAAAGTGTCAAGACCGCAAGAGCCTACATGTTGCAAGAGAAGTTTGCAAGCTTCTCAATGAAGGAGGATGAGAGTGTGCCGGAGATGTTCCATAGGCTCCAAGTCATTGTCAATGAGCTCAAGGGACTTGGGGAAGAGATCAAGGACTCTCAATTCTCCACCAAGTTCATGAGGTGTCTTCCCAAGAGATTTGATATGTTGAAGACCGTCATGGTGAAGACAACAATGAAGGAGAAGCCAACTCCCAACCAAGTCCTTCAAGAGATAATGGCCGATGATGAGTTTAGAGAAGATCATGAGAAGGAAGAGTTGGTGAAGAAGAAGAAGAAGGAGAATGAGAAAAAGGATGATGACAAGAAGAGCGTGGCATTCAAGGCCACATCATCCAAGAGCAAGGGCAAGAAGAAGAAAGAAGAGTCATCAAGTGAAGATGAACCATGCTCTAGCTCAAGTGGGCAAGAAGAAGAAGTGAGTGAACAAATGGCACTCCTTGTGAAGAGAATGGGAAAGCTCATGAAGAAGGGGTACCGGTCCAAGAGCAAGAGAGGCTCATCCAAGTCAAGTGACCGTCCCATGAAGTGCTTCCGGTGCAATAGCAAGGATCATCTCATTGCCAAGTGTCCTTATGCGAGTGATGATGAAGATGCCATGAGGAAGGAGAGGAAGAAGCAAGAGAAGAAGAAGGAGGAAAAAGACTCCTCCCATCACAAGAAGAAGGGTGAATCTCATGTGGCAACTTGGGAGAGTGATTCATCTTCCTCAAGTGATGATGATGATGATGATTCCAAGAAGAAGAAGAAGAAGGGGCACGCAAGCATTGCCATTCAAGAGAAGCTTTCTCTATTTGGTGCTCCATCGTCTTGCTTCATGGCCAAGGCCACTAAGGTAAAACCTCCACCCGATAGTGATGATGAGAGTGATGATGATGATGACACCACAAAAGAAGAACTATGGGTTATGCTTGAGGATTGCAAAGGTGCTTTCAATGACTCTAGGAAAGAATGTAGGGGCTTGCGCAAGGATAAACAAAATCTTGAGCAAGAACTTATGGAGTTGAGGGCTTCTTATGAGAGTCTAAAGGTAGACCATAAGAAGCTAGAGATTGCTCACTCCAAGCTTGAAAAAGCTCATTCTTCTCTATTTGAGAAGCAAGAGAAAGTGCAATCACAAGTGGTGATCATAGAGAAGAAAGATGTGTCTACATCATGTGATTCACTTGATGATTCAATTGTTATTGCATCACTTGGCCGTTCATGCTCTTATGCCTCTACTTCATCTAGTAGTGTTGGTCATGCATGTGATTCTACACTAGTAGTTGAGAATGAGTCTCTTAAGAAGGAAGTCAAGGAGCTCAACCACACCTTGGCTAAGGCTTTTGGTGGTGAGGACCGCTTGCTTATGTGCTTGGGTAGCCAAAGAGCTTCTCTCTACAAAGAGGGATTGGGCTATACCCCCAAGAAAGGCAAGGCCGCTTTTGCTCCTCACAAGACTAGTTTTGTGAAGAACAATGGTAGCTATTGCAAGAGTTGCAAGCAAGTTGGTCATCTAGAGCATGCATGCAAGAACAAGAACACTAGTGCCTCCTCTTACAAGTTGAATGCTTCTTATATGCTTGTTAAGAGTGAGAGTGGTGTGAGTGCTAGATTCATTGGTACACCATGGATGAGCTCAAAGAAGAAAGCTATTTGGGTGCCAAAGACTCTAGTGACTAACCTTCAAGGACCCAAGCAAAAATGGGTACCTAAAGCTTGATGTCTTCTTGTAGGTAAATTACAAAGCCGGAGGGAGGCATTGGGTGCTTGATAGTGGTGCATCAAATCATATGACCGGTGAAGATAGTATGTTCAAGTCACTTGACAAGAATGACAATGGTGGATTCAACTCCATCACATTTGGTGACAATAGCAAGGGTGATGTCATGGGGCTTGGAAAGGTTGCAATCTCCAACGACAAGGATCTCTCCAATGTGTTGCTAGTTGATACTTTGAACTTCAATCTTTTGTCGGTAGCACAATTGTGTGATCTTGGCTACAAGTGCATATTTGATGACAAGCATGTTGAGGTAGTGAGCAAGGATCAAGCAAATATCATCTTCAAGGGGTTTAGGCATGGAAGCTTGTACTTGGTAGATTTCAATGCTAGTGAAGCTCAACTTTCATCATGTTTGATTGGCAAGTCAAGCAAGGGATGGCTATGGCATAGGCGCCTAGGTCATGTTGGCATGAAGCAATTGAACAAGTTGTTGAAGCATGATCTAGTGAGAGGCTTGAATGATGTCACATTTGAGAAGGATAGACCTTGTAGTGCATGTCAAGCCGGCAAGCAACATGGGAACTCACATCCCAAGAAGAATGAGATGTCAACATCTAGAGCATTTGAGTTGTTGCACATGGACTTGTTTGGCCCAACTCACTACACATCAATTGGGGGCAACAAGTATGGTTTTGTGATTGTGGATGATTACACAAGATACACTTGGGTGTTCTTCCTCTATGACAAAAGTGAAGTCTATGATCTATTCAAGTCATTTGTCAAGAGGGTGCAAAATGAGTTTGACACTACCATCAAGAAGATAAGAAGTGACAATGGGAGTGAATTCAAGAACACAAGAGTTGAAGAGTTGTGTGATGAGCTTGGAATTGTGCATCAATTCTCACCAACCTACACTCCTCAATCCAATGGTGTAGTTGAAAGGAAGAATAGGACCTTGATTGAGATGGCAAGAACCATGTTACTTGAGTACAATGTGAGTGAGAAGTTTTGGAGTGATGCTATCAACACGGCTTGCTACTATAGCAACCGTCTCTATTGCCATGGGAAGTTAGAGAAGACTCCATATGAAATCTTGAATGGAAGGAAGCCCAATATTGCTTACTTCCGGGTCTTTGGTTGTAAGTGCTACATACTCAAGAAGGGGCAAAGACTTGGCAAGTTTGACAAGAGATGTGATGAGGGATTTCTTCTTGGCTACTCTACTTCTAGCAAGGCTTATAGAGTGTGGAACTTGGCTAGTGGGCTAGTTGAAGAGGTTCATGATGTTGAATTTGATGAAACCCAAGGCTCTCAAGTTGGAGATCAAATTCAAGAAGATGTGGGTGGAGATCAATTGAGCAATGAAATGAGATACATGGACATTGGTGACATTAGGCCTAGACAAGTGGATGATGGTGATGAAGTGCAAGTGCCAACTCAAGTAGTGATTGATGATTCCAATGAGGCAAGCACAAGTGGTACTCAACATGAAGATCAAGATCAAGGTCAAGCAAGCAATGCAAATGAGCTAGTTCTTCAACCTTCAAACATTTCAAGAGATCATCCTCTAGATCATATCATTGGTGACATTCAAAGAGGCGTACAAACAAGATCAAGATTGGCTAGCATATGTGAGCATTATTCCTTTGTGTCATTCATTGAGCCAACTAAGATTGATGAGGCATTGAAGGATCCGGATTGGATAAATGCCATGCACGAGGAATTGAACAACTTCACTAGGAATGAAGTTTGGGAGCTTGTTGAGAGGCCAAAGAAACACAATGTGATTGGCACCAAGTGGGTCTTCAAGAACAAGCAAGATCAAGATGGCTTAGTGGTGAGGAACAAAGCAAGACTAGTGGCTCAAGGTTACACACAAGTTGAGGGTCTTGACTTTGGAGAAACTTATGCACCGGTGGCAAGATTGGAGGCAATTAGAATCTTATTAGCCTTTGCTTGTGCTCACAACATCAAGCTCTATCAAATGGATGTGAAGAGTGCATTTCTCAATGGCTTCATCAATGAGGAAGTGTATGTTGCACAACCTCCGGTTTTGAAGATGACAAGAAGCCCAACCATGTCTACAAGCTCAAGAAGGCTTTGTATGGATTGAAGCAAGCTCCAAGGGCATGGTATGAAAGATTGAGGGACTTTCTCATATCCAAAGGCTTCAAGATGGGAAAAGTTGACACTACTCTCTTCACCAAGAAGATAGAAGATGATTTGTTTGTGTTGCAAATCTATGTGGATGATATCATCTTTGGATCAACAAATCAATTCTTTTGTGAAGAGTTTGCAAATATGATGGCTAGTGAGTTTGAGATGTCAATGCTTGGAGAGTTGAGCTACTTCCTTGGTCTTCAAATCAAGCAAATGAAGAATGGCACCTTTGTGAGTCAAGGCAAGTACATTAAGGACATGATCAAGAAGTTTGGGTTGCAAGATGCTAAGGCCATTAGTACACCTATGGGAACCAATGGTGGCTTGGACATTGATGATAGTGGCAAGATGATTGAGCAAAAGCTATATAGATCAATGATTGGAAGCTTGCTATATGTGACCGCTTCAAGGCCGGATGTCATGTTTAGTGTGTGCATGTGTGCAAGGTTTCAAGCTTCTCCAAGAGAGAGTCACTTGACGGCAACCAAGAGGGTGTTGAGATACTTGAAGGGTACTCAAGATGTTGGTCTATGGTATCCCAAGGGGTCAAGCTTTGAGTTGATTGGATACTCCGACTCCGACTATGCCGGTTGCAAGATTGATAGGAAGAGCACAAGTGGAACATGCCAAATGCTAGGAAGATCTCTTGTGTCATGGTCTTCAAAGAAGCAAAATAGTGTGGCACTTTCCACCGCCGAAGCCGAATATATTAGTGCGGGGAATTGTTGTGCACAATTGCTATGGATGAAAGCCACCTTGAAGGACTATGGGATCAAGTTCAAGCATGTGCCTTTGTTTTGTGACAATGAAAGTGCAATCAAGATGACAAACAATCCGGTTCAACATTCAAGAACCAAGCACATTGATGTGAGGCACCACTTCATTAGAGATCATCAACAAAAGGGTGATATTAGCATTGAAAGCATTGGCACCGAAGATCAACTAGCCGACATATTCACCAAGCCTCTTGATGAGAAAAGATATTGCAAGTTGAGGAATGAGTTGAACATACTTAGCTTCTCCAACATGGATTGATGCACCCCATATATGACATGCCTCTCCTCCAACATAGCAAGGTAAAGTTGGTTGTTGCATTTCATGCATTCTTTGCTAGTTGTGTAGACATGTATACATGTGCATCTTGCTAGGCTCATTCATTGCAAATCAAATGAATTTGAAGGATATATGGCACCACTATTGTTTCTATGCTTGATTTGATCTAGGGGTGGCATATGACTTGTTTGTGAGCTTGTGAACCTAGTGTTGAATCTTTATCACTTGCTCATGATGTGTATCTCAACATGGTCAAGATAACCCTTATTCTTATGAGGTGTGAAGAAGCTTGCCCTTGGTTCAAACCGAGATACATTTTCTAGGCATGTGGTTTAGGTTTGGCCATAGTTGATTGACTTGTTTCTCTCATCTTATGCACCCTTCTTGGTCATTGATGACAAAGGGGGAGAAGAAAGTATACACCTAGGGGGAGAAGTTTACACCTAGGGGGAGCAAGCTCAATCACGATGGAGATCGAAGCCTCGGCAATCACAAATCAACACAATGATTTTTTACCGAGGTTCACTTGCTTCCCGCCAAGCTAGTCCTCGTTGTGGCGATGCACTTGCTTGGTGAGTTGCCCGCTCAATTGGCTCGGTGCCAAAGACCCCAATGGGGAGCCGCAATCTCCACACAAGTCAAGGATCCACAAGCCACGAGCAATCCACTAGAGTATCCTTTCGCGAACTCCCGCGGAAGGATCAAGAACCCTCACAAGAACCCGGTGTGGCCTCGAACAATCACCAAGTCGAGCTCAACCACCACCCGCTGCTCCAAACCGTCTACGGTGACGAACCACCGAAGAGTAACAAGAATCCGCAGCTCACTCGATGAACAAGTGCCTCTAGATGCAACTCTCAATGCAAATCACTTGTTCTCACTCAAATCTCTCTCAAGATTAGCAAAGGAATCAAAGAGATGAGTGGGGAGTGTCTCTCCGCTCAAAGTATGCTCAAGTGCGTAGAAATGGCGAAGAGAGACTCCCCAAGCCGGCCAATGGTCTATTTATAGACCCCTCCACGAAATGGAGCCGTTGCCCTTGGGCGATGCTTTACAACGCGCGGACGCGTCCGCTACCCAGGCGGGACGCGTCCCGCCGCTCTCCGTGCCGTCGTCGGCCGACCGTTGGAGTTTAAAGACGCCACGTCACCCAGCCGGACGATGAACAGAAACCGCCCGAGACCGACGCGTGCGTCCGGCGCGCGTCCGACGGGCGAGCCACGCACGAGCACGCGAGCCAGAAAGTTTCTGGTGCGCGTCCGGCCGCCGCCGGACGCGTCTGCCGCCGCGTCCGGCGCACGCTGCGCCCGGCCACCACCGTGCACCGACTTCACAACGCGCGGGACGCGTCCGGCCCTCCGGCCTGCGTCCGGCCGCCGCGTCGGCGCCCGGAAAACAACGTTTTCCCGCCCGCCGCGAACGCCAACTTCTCTAATAAATTGCATCCGGCGCAATAGAAAATAGGCCTCCAATTTTCCGGAAAACGCCGAATCCCGCCTCGCAAGCTCGGCGGGAGGGAGAGAGGGACCCAAACCCAACTCAACCCTGCAAACCAACGCGCGATCAACGCCACCTTCGCCCCAAACTCCAAACCACTTGTCCAAGGTGCTAACTCCACAAAGTAGAACACTTCTCAAGCACCGGAGTTAGCGTATCTACTCAAGATCACGTCGACAAGTGTTAGCTCTCTAGTTAGCCTCTCATGCACCATACAAAGTCACAACTAGAGGCACTTAGGACCGCGAATGAAACCGAGGAAACCCCTCTTGATAGTCGGTTATCGATCCTAAATGTGGTCACACTCACTAAGTGTCTTGACCACTAAACCGTAAAGCCCTATCAAGTATACCTTCGCCTTGATCTCCACGGACGTTTCCATTCATCACCGGAGCTTGATCACTTCACATGTCCACCATGTTCGTTACCGTGATCACCATGCTCCATCATCCATCGTCACGTTGCTATGTGTCTAACCACACTTAGAGCAAAGCATTAGCAACGTTTGAGTGTCATTAATTACCAAAACCAAACCGGAGCTTTCAGCGCTCCTCATTCCAACCTTGGTTGATAACCATCTTCTCAATGAGCTCCTTAGCATCCTTGACATTGTGTTGCAAGAATGCCCCTCCAGCGGAAGCATCAAGGTGACTACGGGCTATGCCAGTTAGCCCATGGTAGAAACCTTGAATAATGAGCCATTCGTCTATCCCATGATGAGAACAGGCCTGAATGTACTCATTGAGGCGTTCCCATGCTTTGGGAATCATCTCGTCAGACTTTTGTTGGAAGCTTGAGATCTTCCCACGCAGGGCACTGGTCTTGCCTGCTGGGAATAACTTCTTGAGGAAGGCATTGGCACACCTGTCCCAAGTCGTCACTTCGCTCTTGTGGTTGTAGAACCACTGCTTCGCCTTTCCCAATAGTGAGAATGGGAAAAGACGGAGGCGGATGGCGTCCGCCATGACGTTCTTGATGGTGAAAGTGTTGCACACCTCCAGAAAGTGTTGGAGGTGAGCATTGGCATCCTTATGTGGCTTTCCACAAAATGGATTGGCTTGCACCATGTTGATCAGTGCAGGCTTGAGTTCAAAGGTCGCATTGTCCAAGTTCAAATTCGGACCCGTAGCGACAAAGTTAGCTGACGGGGACCAGAACTCAGCGATGGTCTTCTGAGCCATGACTGTCTCAACAACTGATGCGGGACTTCCTTCCACAAATGGTTCGGGGTCCGAAATGAACCTTTAAGGAGGAACTTGACGGCGTCTAGTTCTCCTCAACAATTGCTCAGGATCTTCAATGAAGTTTGACGGCAATTGAAAACCGCTCATGCACTATCTTAATTAACGAAAACGAAAACAAGACAAGTGAAGGATAAGCCCCTAACACTAATGGGTACTTAGATTAAAAGTAGACCATGGATTCCAATTTATTAGAGATTCCTAGTACGACGCTTTCCTGCAATGACGCCAGAAATGCTTGTTGGCAAATATTAACACACACCGACTAGAGTAAAGATAAATTGTCAAGAGTTGCGCCTAATAGAAATGCTTACTGGCAAGCCTGAACTATCACCAGAGAGAGGGTGTCACAAGTCCTCCTCAGGAATGGCTCTAGAAATGCTAAGCAAAGCTAAACTCTAGCGATGATGCAAGGTGTACCAAGTGGTAACTCTACAAGCGCACAGGTACCGTTGTAGCACTTCAACCGAGGTGAGTATCCGCGGTGTCATGATTTATAGTTTGCTCACAGGAAAGCGGACTAAGACTCTCTAATAAATGTGGGGATGGATATCCGTGGTATGTCTACTCAATCTAAGTTCACTAGTGTTAATGGGGGGTAAGAGTAATGGATAAGAGTGATAAATAAATAAAAGATAACTGGTAGTGAGCTAGCTAGGTGGGAGGACAACGAGTGAGTATGGACTCCTATGTATCTAACTCTACTTCTGTGTTCTAATCCTAACAATGTAACTGACTCAACTAGACTAGTATCTAGACAATCTTGTGTGGTGGGGAAGTCGACTGCAATAGGAGGCAAAACTCCTATCCAAGCGGACCTTTGGCTTATGGACGCCCTACAGACCAAACCCGACGCAAATAGAACCTAATGAGAAGCGCAGGCCTATCACGCTCACTGCCGCCCGCTATTATACGTCAGAACGGATGGTTGCATCACTAATAAGCACTAGTCTAAGCACCTCGCTTACACTAGTCTTATAACTTCAACTATCACGTAAATAGCCAAAGCCCCTGATGGTAATGAAACACACACAAGGTGTTGTAAACACTAATCTAACTAAGAGAACTACACTAATAAGACTAAGACACAACACTACTATACTAGTATAGGAGTGCACTAAGTAAATACTCAAAATAAGTACTTAAAGTAAAGACTTAGTAAAGTAAAGGAAGACTATATTAATATAAAGAATGTAATACAAGAGAAAAGGTACAAGAGCTATACCAGACTCTCCAGAAGACGACTCCGGAGACCCGAGCTTCGCTCGACTCAACTCTAACTCCCACTCTAGACTAGACTACACTACACTTGATCTCCCAAGAGAACTTGAGCTTGTAATACAATTGGGGATATTCTAAAGTGAAGGCCTAGGGGTATTTATAGCCAGAGGTGGAGTAGGGGCTACTCCATCGCCACGTTATCGATCCGTGTGCTCCTCCCTTCTCCACCTTTGGATCCACTGACCTTTCAACCATCTTAGATGGACAGCAGTGGGAATTCCACACATGGGAAATGTGTGGGAAGTCGGTTGGGAGCCAACCGACCTTGGGAGGGGCCCACCCCCAGGTCGGCCGACCTGGAGTTGGCTGACCTGTGGGTCCTACTCCCCTTCTAGAAGGTCCTGATGTCGGTAGGAGGCCAGGCCAGGTGGCATGCCACCAAAGCCAGGTCGGCCGACCTAGCATTGGGGTGCTGGGCCCACCTCTGGCTCCCTGGTGCTGTCCCCCCTGTCATGTGAAGTCTTGCCCGAAGTTGAGTTCATTTGGTTCTCTGCTTGCTTCCATATGGGCCCATGGATCCATGTGCTAAGTGTTTGGACCGTTGAGAGGTAGCACACTTGGATCCAAGGGTTGGGAAGGACTCCCTGGAGCATGACAAGGATCATGCTTGGAGGGCAGCCCCTAGTGGGCCCGAAACCAGGTCGGTCGACCTGGGGTTTAGGTCCCATAGGGCTCATTTCCATCTTCCCTGCATTTCACAAGCTAAGAGTACAAGTGGAACTTTATTAGTGATAAATATGTTCATGTGATGCTTATCTTTCTTCCATCGAGGACTGTTGATGGGTTTTTGAGTATGTAGAACTGGGTCTTATCTCCCGTCAACAATCTCCAGATGGACCATGATAAGAACACGCCGAAGTTGCTTATGGGCTCTACATTGAAAGTAACTAGAGCAAAAAATAGTAATTTCAAGAAAAACTAGAAAGTCTATTTTGTCTCACTCAACTGTCGTCATCAAAAGATTTTTAGTTGGCCTGGATGTTACAAGGACCCAGGACTCCTTGATGAAGGGTGCACAATCAAGTGCCCATAGATGGATTGTTCCACCAATAGGTGTAGCCAAGATTAATGTGAATGTAGCTCTCGCCAAGTCTTCGGAAACGGCAACAGCTACTGCAGTAGTAAGGGACGAAGCAGCAAGCAGGCATGATCCTGATGACTGTGATGAAAATGGTAACTAACCTAGAGACATTGAAGACGGATGGTGTGCAGAGAAGATCTGTGTTTATGCACGAAGGACGAGGATCGAATGGACGAATCTGATGGGCTCATGAAAAAGGTCGATTTACGAGTCATTAGGAATGCATGAAAGACGACTAACACAGGTCCTACCCATATGATCCGAGTAGTTCATATACATTGTGGTTGCTCTTAGAGCAGGGGCGGCAAAACTAGGCTTAGGCCCTATGCCCTTAGTTCCCTGCGACAAAGTTATGAAGGCTAGTTGATAAGAGCAAGTATTATAGAAACGCCCACCGTGGGCTGCAAGTCGCGATGAAAGTGGTACGGATATTTATTCGTCCGTCCGTTCGACCGAATTCGTTTAGAGGGGTTTAAATCCGTCCGTATCAGTGTCCGGATATTCAATATCCGATACCGTATCCGTATCCGAATATTAAAATCGCATATTTATGATGTCGATACCCAATTGTATTCTATCCGGCATGGTTGACACTATCCGTATTCGAATCCGAATCCGGACTTAAATATGAAAACAAATATGGTATGACTGATATCCGTTCGTATCCGATCCGTTTTCGTCACGAGCTGCAAGCAAGCTGGGAGCAAGCGTACGCGCCGGCACGTACAGTGAGCAGGCTGCAAGGGCGGACTGTAAAGGAATATACGCATTTAATGCACGTAGCAAGACGGGAGAGCGAAACGGCGGCTTCTCGCCGATAGCGGGCTGGGAGACGGCTGCGAGAATTAAATTTTTTCTTGGACCATGCGCTGCAGCCGGGCGAGTCGTGAAACGTCCGCTTCGTAGTCTCTCTCCAACGTGGCCTTTTTTTGTGCTGAGATGGACTTCTTGCAGCCGGCAAATACAGCTTATAATACTTACTCTAAGGCTGTTACTAGGAGAAGGGAAGCAGAGAGCTATTGGACATATACTACTAGACTTTTGTAGTCATTTCTAGCTTTTGTATTCAATTCTAAACTGCGATAGTCATGTAATCTGAATTGTTGCCACAAATCCACAATACTCAGCCTGAGCTCTATACCGATGCTAGGAAAATCACATGTCGTATATACAATAGAAATTGATGGGAAAATAATGTTTGGCATTCAATTATCCTCTTAGATAGATGTTGGGTCACACTCCGGCACCGGGTTAGATCAAGGGCACGTGTGTTGCGTGGTAGGTACCGAAAAACTTAGCACTAATCAGAGGACAGAACTAGTCAAAGCCAGTCAAGTTGCTTACTCCATTTCCCACCAAAAAAAAAAAGGTTGCTTACTGATTGCACGTGAACCGTCCGTGAGTACCAGTGTAGGACGACACGGCATGCGCTAGGGTTACCCGTAAGCTGGTGAAATGAAACAGAGCAGGGTGGGAAAGGTAGTAGTATAGTTCCTCCAAATTGGGGTTGGGGGAACTGCAGACACACTGTAAGCGATTTCGTTTGTATTTGTGAAATATTGTTTAAATATTGACTAATTAGACTCAAAAGATTCGTCTTTACAAACTACAACTAAACTCAAGATTAGTTTTTAATTTCATCTACATTTAGTCTCTACGATACGCCGCGTTTTGATGTGATGGGGAATCTTTCACTTTCTAAATTAGAGGTTGCCAATTTGGGGAACTGAACAAGACCCTGGTTCAAAAACAATAAAGTAAATTTCGGGCCGCGCATGGGTCGGGACCGTGTTGATCACGCACGCAGTGCGCGAGAACGTGGCGTTCCGTTTCCTGCAGCCAGAAGTGGAGGAGAGAGCAGGGAAAAAGCGGCGAGCAGAATCGGATTCTGCTTTGCCCGGAGAAAGATTTGTTTGGGAGATGAATGAAAGAAAGCGGATCATTAATGCGGCAGGAGAAATGTCATGCCTGGACTGGATGGGCCGGCGGCATGCAGCATGGGCCGCTGCGGTTGGGGCACCGAGGTTCCCTGCAAAGTTTCGGCAGCCGAGAGACGCAGCAGTCTGTGTCGTGTCACGCTCACGCCCTCGTGCCGAGCGGCCCGGCCAATCACCGTGTGTTGATGTTAGCTAACGTTCACCGATGTACAGTACGCGCAAGCAATGAAGCAACGTCGTCTCCTCGCCGTTGTGGTCCCACGGCCTTACGCGCAAGCGGCTGCCACCGCGTGGACTTGGAGCGAGGACTTGGTGGTACCAGCACCCCTACGCGCACCTACACCGCCGCGCGGCCCCTGCTGCCTTTGCCCAGAGATCGATCACCAGATGCACGGCCGCCGTTTCCTCCGCCGCACCTGATGCACGGGACACCGGGGGCCGGCCTTGGCACACGCCTCGCCTTGTTCTGGAAACTTGGCCGGGCCCCCCATCTTTATTCCTTTGGTTTTTTTTTTTTTTTACAACTGCAAAGCTTATATTATATTAAGCGGCCATTGTACACCAAGGTCCTCGGAAGAGGACCAAATTACAACGAGGTCCAAAGACCGGATAAGAACAACATCTGGAACTGAGGCGATGACGACGACGAGTTCGCCGGCGAGGGGCCGTAGAGGCGTTGATGGCGCATACACCCTTATGGAAGGACCACACTAGGCGTCGGTTGAAAGTGGGGCGACGAAGCCGTTGAAGAAGAGCTTTCCAGGCGACTGAAGAATCGTTGTTATGCCGTCGCCGGAGGTATGAGATGCAGCTCGATGTCGTATCCCCGGTGGAGACGATGTCGTCGGGCCAACGCCAGTTGAAGAGCTGCCAGGCTGGACACTGGATGTGCAGGAGTGATGGCTGCTTGGTAGAGGTGGAGGCGGAGGCGAGCTGAGGTGATTGCGAGGCGGAATCGCTCGGATCTGGCGGAGCAGAGGTAGAGGAAGGGGAATCCGAGCGTGGCGGCGGGCGGAGTGGAGGAGCGGGCAAATTTATTTTATTTGGACTTACCAGGGCGACGGTGACTGCGTCGGCGAAGAATCTGCTGAACACGGTGACGACGACGACGACGGTGGTGGCACTCACCCGGCAGCCCTTTCCACTTAGGGTTGAAGCCATAGAGGCACAGGAGAACTAAAACCTACTACTACTAGGTACGGAGGCGGGGGCCCCACTCCCGGCGTGCTCTGGCGAGCTCGCCGGAGGCGGACGGGAGGGGGCCGAACAGAGGCGGCGGGGGGAGGTTCGCAGGGAGGCGGCTGTGAGAAGCCTAGCCGGCCTACTGTGTACTTTTTCCTTTCTAGGATTACGTCTGGACGCGGTGCATTACTTATCTTGCCAACGGTTTGTTTTTAACTAGCAGTAGCAGCACAAGTAGCTGACGAAGATGTATAATGACGTCTCTACCAAACATTTCTTCTTACATAAAAAAAGAGAGAGAGTTTATTTGTCTCACGGCCAAATGCCATAGCTGTTCAACTCAACCATAAATAAAAAAGTTGGTTTTCAGTGTTCACCCTTCAATTTGTCATGCATATATAGATCACACAACTAATTAACCTGCCCATGCATTTTCGTAGGTGATGATCGAGGCCAGTTTCAAGTGCGAGATATCTAATGGTTTTCGTTGTGACAACATAAGCCGTTGCCCTAATAAGTTTTTCAACATGAATCCCTTTTCAAATCAGTCATGCATTGTAAGAAGATGTTTGTGTACTGCTTGAACACTATTTGGATTGTATGAAAATTTTGAGGTGTCAACAGCCGGCTGTTGAAAATATTTGTGTACTGTATGAATTGTAAGCAACAAGGAAACAACGCACCAAGCTGCGGCGAGTGGGAGCAGCCAGGGGCAATATTTGTATTTAATGAGGATAATTTGGTCTTTATTCAGCTATTTTAATGAAGTTTAGTCATTTTTAGTCTTAGGAACTAAACAACGGGTGACTAAAGTTTAGTCTGTTGCCTCTCCCGCACCGGAAGGATGTGACACACCCTATCTCTGTCTTTTTTTTTTCCTCGCAACTACGTACTACTCAGAATGAAAACTTGTACTACCTCTACTACTGTCAAATTAAAAAAGATCTTTTACAAGTTGATTTTTCAGCTCTTGTGTGTTGAATGCATCCACGCTATTACCATGTCGGGGTGAGCAGCAGTGATGTACCAACGCATTCATGATACTATATATATGCCGTCAATGATGCCTTCCTATTTGCAGCCGTTGCGTGCACACCTTGATTGTCACGACGCGCGCTCGTCTCACAGCTTGTTCGGGAAACGCACGGCCGGCCCCATCTTTATTCCTTTGTTGGAGGTTACTTAGCTAGGATCAGGAGCTACTACTAGTATGTGTCTTTGACAAGCCTACTGACTGTACTTTTATAGGAATACGTATGGATGCTGCATTGCATTACCTTGCCTACTGTTTGTTTCTAACTTATACAGTAAGTAGTAACTAGTAGTACAAGTAGCTGGCTGAGATGGTGATGTCTCTACCAAGCATTTCTTTTCACACACACAAAAAAGGGAAAAACAGTTTGTCTCATGGCCAAATGACAGAGTTGTTCAACTTAACTCTAAATAAAAGTTCATTTCACCCTTTGTCATGCATATACATCACGCACACAACCTTCTACGCGTACATGTGTGTGCCCATGTTCCGTCGTCGTGACAACATGAGTCGTTGCCCTAATATAAACATGAACCCTTTTTCAAATCAGTGCCAAATATTAATCTTCGTCAAAGCCTCCCTAACCTACAATCGTAGCCTCATAAATTTAAGATGAACACAAGAAAAAAAAAGTAGGGCTTCTCATCAATGATGATATCCCCGGCGAACCAGACACAAATCCCGGCAAAGAGAAAGCTCCTCCATCGACATGGACCTTTCTCTCCCGTCCTCCTCCTCTCCATGATTCCAACATGATGATCATATTAAAATTAACAAAGATTAGTCACCAATCCCTAATCCTCCTATTAACAATATAAAAAACGATTCCCAAACGGCCACACATACACAACCCATCTCACACCCTCCCAAGCTCCACACACCCACACACACACCAGCCAGTCAACAATCCATCCTGCTCCTCGCTTACCACCACCACCGTGAAACAGCCAGCCATGGGCAAGGACTGCGGCAACCACGGCGACGAGGACTTCGCCAACTCGTGCCGGCGCCTGCTCCTGATCCTCCTCTTCCTCGCCTTCCTCGCTGGCGTGGTCGCGCTCATCATCTACCTGGTCCTGCGCCCGACCCACCCGCGCTTCTACCTGCAAGACGCCTCCCTGCGCCAGCTCGACCTCACCAACGGCACCGCGCCGCTCCTCTCCACGACGGCGCAGGTGACTCTGGCCTCGCGCAACCCGAACGGCCGGGTCGGCATCTTCTACGACCGCCTCGACGTCTCCGCGTCCTACAAGTACCAGCAGATCACGGTGTCCACCCGGCTGCAGCCGCCCGGGGTGTACCAGGGCCACGGCGACGTCGACGTCTGGTCGCCCGTGCTGTCGGGACCCAGCGTCCCCTTCGCGCCGTTCCTCGCCGACGCGCTGAGGCAGGATATAGCCGCTGGGTACTTGATTTTGCAGATCAGGATTGATGGGCGCGTCAGGTGGAAGGTCGGGAGCTGGACGTCCGGGCACTACCACATCTTTGTCACCTGCCCGGCCTACTTCATCAACGCCGGCGCTGGTAGTGGGTACCGCGGTGGCTCCGTCGGGGCGCACGGGCTCAGGTTCCAGACCGCCACCTACTGCCGCGTCGAGGTCTAGCGGCGTCGACGTCGAGGAGCTTGCTTCACGTCATGCTCTGCTTTTGCGAAGCTCTGCTTCCTCTGCTCCGGCTGGTCGGCCGGCCGGACGGCGAGGTAGGCCAGCTTGTCTTCACGTGTGTCCTGTCTGTCCATAGTCCATCCATACTGCAAAGGAGGTGGTGAATCGTAATAAAAATTGGAGGGAAATACAGAAGTTAAAAAAAGTGTGAGGTGATTTAGAGAGGCTTGGTTAACAAGTGTTTCTTGGTGGATACGTATATTTTTTTTTTGTGTTGTTGCAAAAATCTTTGTTCAGTTGAGCGTTCAATTGTTCATAACCAAGTCTGAAAGTTGATTCAGTTCAGGTAAAATGCTTCTTTCATGTGGTGGTGCCCTTCTTGTGCTTTCAGTTATGCTGTTTGTTGGATGATCGTAGTTTAGGATTGGATGTCGCCTGCTGATGGGGATTAGAAGACTTTTAGGTAGGTTGCAAGTCGATTGCAAGAGAATCACATGGTGCATGAGTTGAGCTCCAACGGAATTTTTGGAGCTACGTTGGCGTGCCAACAACCGGAACTCTGGTCCGGCGACCGTCCATGTCCGGCCAGGGTTAGGTGAGGACTGAGGCAACAGGAAAGTACGGTTTGTGACTTGGGATCATGGTTAGTGGTAGGACAGGTGGTTCATTAGTCCCTCTCTTTAGCTTGGAGATCATCCCAAGAAACTTCTCAAAAGCAAGGAGTAATGCAGAAGATTGTCTCTGTGTGTGTGTGCGCTGTCTTCTCCATGTGACCATGTGGAGAATATTTGCACATGGAAGTGGTGTTCATATCATATTGACAATTGGGGTTTCCAGTCTTGCATCTTCAGGCTGTAGCAGAGAGCAGTGATAAGTGGATGCGTTACTGCATTAGCAATGCAGGTAGATATCCTCCTAAGACAATGCAGCCATTGAGCAGCTTCAACATTTACAGAGTTCATAAGAAGCTGAGTTCGCAGAATCTGTTTTGCTCTGCAGTGGATTTTTTTTCAACACAGTGGGTTTTTCACTGATGTAACTGTGAGGTACTAGGGATGGTACACGTATACGTGATAGCAACTAGAAGGAGCCTGTGACCCAGATATTCCACTAATAAAATGATAGGCATCACCAATCCATTAGACGTCTTTTAGTTTTATTTTCTTTACCGAAGGAAGAAAAAAAAAGAGAGAAAGGGACTTTGTGTTGAGGCTGGCATGTATCAGCATCAGTGGACCACCGACGCTGTGGTCTCAGAAAACTACATGTCAGGTTGCGACAGCATTCTCTCTTTGCGAAATGACAGTAGAAGTAAGACAGATAACGCTTTCGGTACCTAGTAATGTCTGATTTATTATTACTGCATTAATTTATTTACCGAGGAAAAAAGGAAAATAAACATGGAGCCGTGTTTCTTTGCTGAACATGGTGAGGCGAGCGTCGTGTGCCAAGGTGTGCACGCGACGACTGACTGCAAAAAATGGGAACACGCGTCGTGTACCAGTACCCCCGAGTCTAACCAAGTCTCAGATGAGCCTTGCCTTTGGGTCCACCGGTCCAGACGGTGCCGGCCGGCGACCGTGGGACCACCGACGACGAGGAGTATTAGTACGTTAATTAACGAAGTTGCTTGCGCGCCCATCTGTGGACCGTCAGCTGACGTCACCGGTGGTTAGCTCGGCAGTAGCCGCCACTCAGATTGACGGCCGTCGTGTAGTAAAATCAAGTAGCCCGCCCTGCCGTGCCGGAAGGACAGTGTGCGCTCTCGCCGCCAGAAAAATGTGTTTCACGCACTCACATAGGGGCGCACGGTGCGCGAGCAGGCATATCCACTCAACTGGCGGGCAGGCGGGTCTCGGCACGCACGAGTGCACGAGTGCCGTGCGCCGTGAGCGTGTCACACGACACAGCGCGTCAGCGTGCTCTCCGAGTGCCGAGTGCTGACAACACAACGGACGCGGGTTTTTCTTCCGAATCGCTGCGTAAAAGCGGCTCGGCCCCGGCAGCCGGCAGGAGGAACCAATTACGCCTAACTGCAACTGCCCATGCTTCCCATGGCATCCAGTGCAGCCATGCATGACATTTCTCCTGCCGCATCTTCCGCTTTCGCAATTCTTTCTCGGTGCATGGCAGAATCCGATTCCGGCTGCTCGCCTCTTTTTTCTCCGCTCTGCTCCTCTTTGGCTACCCTTCGATCGGGCTGCAGATTCAGAAGACGCGCCACGTTCTCGCGCAGTGCGTGCGTAACCAACACGGTCCCGAGCCTCACGCCACGGCGAGGTCCACCTGCCGTTGCAGGAATAGACGATCCATCAGACGAGACTGACGATCCATCCACCGATGGATTCGCCGGTTCGATCGACCGGCACATAGTACATCTATATGGTTGGGCATGGCACAAATGCGAGTCGTCCGGGGTGTGCGAGCGAGTGGGCTCCGGGTCAGATTAGACAGAGAGATCGATTAAAGCGGAGGATAGCAACCGTGGAGACCGACCGGGAAGTTTCTGTTTGCGCGCCTTGGCAAGGCATGGACGGACGACCGGGAGAAGAAAGGAAAGGCGATGACGACACCTTCCCCTCTGGCACTGTGGCAGTCCAGTTGCGTCTCATTCAACGCCATCTTCTTTCTTGCCTGCTTTCTTTCTCCTCTCCTTCGGTGCATAGCATAGATCGGCAATGGCCGTCCGTCTAGACGACCACGGGCCAAGCCCACGACACCACACCACACGGAACCGTCGACTTCGGGTACTACTGGGTACGTGTACGGTACAAAAGACTAAGCTACTCTGTTTCACCCACGGGAACGGCAAGTCGTCACTCTGTTTCACCTGCCTAGAACCAGGGCCGTCCCGTGGAATTTATGGGCCCTGTTCTAAATTCCAATATAGGCCCTTAAACATCAAATAATAACAGTAACAATATCAATATTCACGTTCTTTTTCTCTAAATGGATATGGATCCAACAAGAAAAAATACTACCCCCTCTAGTGTTCAAGTACATGGCATTTTAATTTGAATAACCACATGATCTAAAAACATAACTTTGACCACCTTTTATTGAGAATATAATGAATATCTAGTTCCTTCAATTCTTAATACTATTAATAGCCATCAAGTAAGTATATTTGAGGCCCTGAACTTTTAGAGGCCCTGCGCGAGCGCACAGGTCGCACGTGCCCAGGGACGGGCCTGCTAGAACCCCCACCGTTCAGTAAACATACTGCACACGAATGCATGCCGTGGGGTCCGTCGTCGTGCTCACAGTTAACGTGAAACCAATAACCTGACTGCCTTTGACTAGATATGTGTCCTGCTAACAAGTGCTTACTAGTAGTACCACCACGCAATACCGGTGAAAATCCAAAACCACAATCCTGCTTACTACTTTGGCGTAGAAGAACTAGTGGCAAGCAAAGTTGACTGTTGGAGCATACTAGAGAAGAGTACATACTATACCTTATCATTGCATAGACATGCCACTACAAGTTTATATATGATGGAATTCTAATCAAACCATCTTCTTCTTCTTCTTCTTCTTCTTCTTTTTTTTTTTTTTTGAGCTGCATTTGCACCACCTAGACATAACTTACCTTTACCATACTAGTGAAGACAAATCTACCTACAACTAGTACAAGGTAGCCTTGCTAGTCCAAGTGTGCCAGATTACCACCGGACAATGGCCCTAATACATCAAGCTTACTTAAGAGTCTGTTTGCCATAGCTTTGTGCGGCTCTGGCTTATCCTACACCAGCACTGTAGCGGCACTGTTATATAAGTTGTTTCTCTCTCTCTTCACAAGATAAATATGGAGACGGGAGAAACTCGGGCTCCTCTAGCATCGTAGAGTGGAGCCGGAGCCTATGTGAAACAGGGCCTTAGCGGGGCATGCACCAGGCAACAAGGCAACGCACAAACTGTTAGGTGCTACCTACCTAGGCTTAGCTACAACGAACTCACTAACACACGTACTTGCACAATGCAAAATCCACTGTTATGGTCCCATACATACAGTAGGATAAGATCATATATCCGCCATAGCCCGTAGGACAACCCCACCAGGCCATTCCCCACCAACCCAAGCAAATCCAAGATCATCTCTCATCCGGTCATTCCCCGGCCCGATCATGTATCATGTACACATTTCGTTTCATTCCATTCCTCCACACATGGCCGTTGCGTTTACATTCCTTCACACAAGTCACGATCCGACACGCATGAACCTTACAAAACAGGAGCCATCTGAAGCAGGCCGATTCCAATAAACTTCTATCCCTACTAGGGCCCCCCAAGCCGTATTTCTCTCGGGTCTTCTCAGGTCCTCTTCACAAACTGACCGGCCACCTACCAGGCAACCTTACACGGAGTGGAGGTCTATTTCCGTTGAGCTCAGGAAAACCAACAAGACGAGCTCGTCCGATCCTCCGGTTCATCCAAGGCCGTTTGGTCACCAAACCTCGGCCGCATCTCCCCTATCCTATCCATGCCGGCCACATCGCAACACCACTGAAAAAAATTGGCTGCAGTGCGCGCTCGCTCTCTCCTATTCACATCCATCCAGAAAGAAACCCAATGTGATCAACGAAAAAAGAAGAAGAAATGTGATCAACGAAAAAAAGAAGAAGAAAGAAAGCCAATGCAGGTGAAGGGTGCAGACGACGTGGTGCGGGCGTGTTGGCCCTGTGTTTGCTGCAGCAGGCAGCAGCGTTTCATTGTACTACACTACTGTACACTACACTACAGGTCCATCGTTTAAGACAGGCCCATTGTTTAAGGCACATGGAGAAACATGGCATGAGGCAGGGGCCAGGCCCACCTTATAATAGTATGAATCATCGACATGCCTGCCTGCCAGCCTACCTGCCGGTCCACCAGCACGAATTCAATGAATGAACATCGGACACCATTAGATCAGCCAGGTGGTCTTAACTTGGGCCTTGTTTAGTTCACCAATTTGTTGTGTTCAAAGTTGGCAAAAAGTCACTGTAGCGCACTGTAGCATTTCGTTTGTATTTGGTAAAAATTGTCCAAACTTTGACTAATTAGGCCCAAAACGTTCGTCTCGTAAAGTACAACAAAACTGTGCAATTAGTTTTTGATTTCATCTACATTTAGTACTCCATGCATGTACCAATATTTTGATGTGATGGGAATCTTCTTTTTGCATAGTGGAATTTGGTGGCCAATTCTGGGAACTAAACAAGGCCTTGGTTCCATATAAACTGAATGCTGCTATGCAGTAATGCCATTACGGACAAGGCAGGCAGAGGAGTACAATACACATGAATTCTGCTGGGAACGGATCTGCCAAACTAAGACCTTGTTTAGTTCACTCCAAACTCCCAGCTTTGATATTATGTAAAAGAAGATTAAAATCACATCAAACTTATGCATATACGTAAAAGAGTCTAAATATAGATAAAATTAAAAATTAATTGCACAGTTTTGTTGTACTTTTGTGAGATCGAATCTTTTGAGTATAATTTATCAATATTTGGACAATATTTCATAAATACAAACGAAATTCTTCAAATGGCTTATACAGTGTGTGAACGCCTGAATTTAGACTCCCAATTTTGGGATCTAAACAAGGCCCAAATAATTCCCGGCACCAGCTTCAATCAATGGATAGTTGGATACAGAATGATTAGCAGCCAGATTAACACATGAACTAGCGAGATACTAGGACACAGCACTACATGTCTACATCCATCCACCAAGTATGTTGGTGTACAGATGAACACATGGCATGTTGATGACGCTATAGACCTGAGCAGCACATGCGAAAAATGTGGAACTACACCAGTGCTTGTACGAGCTTCGATACCATACCATACAGCGATCGGATTACAAGCCATCTCCTAGAAACCAGAGCTTGATTCCAAGCGCTAGTTCACTGTGCAACGTTTCGCGAGGGCATCCATCTATGATAGCACACGCCCAGATAACCCGTTAACCACCATGCATGGACAATAATTCTTGCCATAACTTTTCACAACCATTTCTGTTGAAGCTATCATAGATACACAGACACTGATATTATAACCACCAAGCATGAATCACTTCAGACTTCTCTCATTCGCTACTCTATTATTGCCATGTATAAAGGCATGGTTACCCAGCTGGAATATTGCTCATCAGATCAGTGCTGACAAATGCCCACCGCTGCGCCAGTTAGCTTCTTGTACCTATGGAATATGAGTCTCGCCAGATCAGCATCCAAGTCGTCAGCAAATCAGGTATGATGGTCCTCAGCTCCTGATACAAATACAAGCAAGCAATCAGGCCCAGGCCCAGGTATCATCAGAAAACAAGGTGTAAAGTATGTTTTTTAAGATAAAAGATACAAAATCCAGCCTCTATATCCAGATGAAGTATGTGTATAAAACTAGTGTTGTGTTACAAGAAGAAGAATCTATTTTCTGTAACCTAGGGTATCCTCAAAAGAAAAGGTCAAATAAAGTATAGACCTTTTATGCCAGCATAGACTACAGTGTAGACAAAGTAACATAGCTCTACAGGCACCAAGAGTACTATAACCACCAGAAGAAAAAACAGAGTAGCAAGATAAAACAGAAAAGGCAAAAAAATAGGAAAATAAAAATAAAAGGAAGGTATATAGGGTTCCTATATAGACCTAAGCAAATGATTCATGGGATTCCCTAAGGCGGTAAAACACATGTAACAAAGAAAGTAGGTCCGCTATGGAATCAAGTGCTTCGTCTGTTTCCTATGAGATGAATAAATACAAACATGTGCATTGATTAGGCAGATATGCAAAGAGAACAAAAAATAGCTGCTAAAACTCTAAAACGTTGAAATATCATCCAACAACCCAGCATGGCATTCAATCCATTCATGGGATCCCTAAGGAGGTAAACACATGTAACAAAGAAAGTAGTTCGGCCATAGAATCAAGTGCTTTGTCTGTTTTCTATGATATGCATAAATACAAACACGTGCATTGATTATGCAGATATGCAAAAAGACAACAAAAATAGTGGCTAAAACTCTAAAACAATGAAATGTCGTCACAACCCAACATGCCATCCAATCCATCATTGTGTGCATGAAAATGCTTTGCCAAGAACATTTACATGTGAGCTTCCGAATTATTGAATTGAATATTGAATATTTAGCAAGCAGAAATAACAATACGACCACATTATTTGTGAAGAATGAAGAAATGGACTATCAAAGTTCCAGTTCATGCTCAACTGTACATTGCTCTTACTATGTCAGATGTACAAGTCAGGCAACTATGATGTCTTTCTTCCCAAATTCTAGCATCAACACAAACAAGGTTGCATTTCAGAATTTACACAAGGACTTAATGCATTCATCTGTAAGCAGTAGAATGCAACTGATTCATAGAACTGGTTCCTTTTTGTCTTCTGGCCGGTGATCAAGGAGGTGTCCCTAACTAGTGCTTGGCCTGAGGCCACATCCCTTAAGACTCACTTGATGCATATAAAAACAGTTTGTAACTAATGAGGCGTTATAAATAATAACACTGAAGTGACAGGTTTTCAACATGAAATTGAAAAAAAAAAAAAAAAAAACTCATCATACCTACATCTACAATCCATCAAAACATAAACTGCCAACAAATCACACTTCCCATCAAGGTTTACAGCCTTATATTCATCTTGCCTAAATTTCTCACTAGGAATTTTATAACATGAAGTGGGATCTAATAATGTCTAGATAAACAAAGCTGATGGCTAAGTGATTCAGCCAGCATATTACCATTTCACATGAATTGCTACAAAAATTGCCTGTGTTGGCAATTGAAGCCATCATCCCACCTAATCAACTGTCACCAAAGTAGCATTTGATGCTTTTTAAATGATTGCATGTCATATACACAAATCTGATAGGGCCAACCACACCATGCAAGAATACAGAACCATAAGCCAGCCAATCCCAACCTTGGTGCTGCTTGTGCTCAGTTCATCATGCATGGGTAACACAACATATTCCAAAAAAGTGAAAAATAATCAATACAACTGTAAGCACTTTCCAATTCAAAGGTTTGCCAAGTAATAATAGGTTGGAAGTTGGAACTTCATAACTATAGATTTTGGGAGGTTCTCTGTTGCCTAACATAAGGGGATAGTGAAGCCAGGTCAAGCATCTGTTGGGTCCTTAAATATATTTCTCTCTATTAATTAACAGTACTCATAAGACACTTGGCACCAACAGTCCAACACGTTACGAACATTTATTTATTTTCTATTTGCTCATATCCAATTGTACAAACAAGGATATGAATGGAAGACAAACGCTAGCCCCTTGAAACACGAACCGAGGCTGTGGTTTTGTGTAATCAAAACCTCCATTAGCCAATATCCAACACAATTTTGATGGGTTCACTGCGCACTTTATAAATAAGATATAAGGGAGATACTAATGGGTTCACAAACAAAGCTGTTACATAAGTGAATCAAGCACCACCGTTATCATTTCAAATTAACTGTTTCAAAAATAGCCTGCCTAGGCACTAAGAGCAAAACTGCCAAATGCCTAATCACGAATAGGCACCTGGCATCAACATGCATTAACATGGCTTTGTGCGGCCTTTTGCTTTAATTCGACTCTGCATGCCATGGGAAACGGAATTTACAAAATCAAAACTCCAAAAGAACTGTTTAATACAACTACTTATAAGTTTGACATGTTTTCTATTGCTTAACATCGGAAACTAGTGAACCCAGGGTTAGTCAAACATCTGTTGGGCCTTTTAATACATTTTCTCTGTTTATAGCACCATAATGACACTGCCATTGACATTAGACTGCAACATGCCACCACACCCTGTTTGTAATTATGTAGCTTTCTCGATTAGCTCTCCACTAACCACCCCCTGTACAGTGTTCCTTTTAATATATTTTGCCTACGGAGCTTTCCTATCTGCTTTCATGCAAATCAAGTGGTGCACACGAACAAACACATAAATATAAAACAATCAAAGGCTTTGTGTTTTGCACACCACATTAGAATAACACAAGTATCACAACATAATGCTAGTCCTACTATCCACACACCCAAAAAAAAAAAAAAAAAAAATACACTGCTTGGAATCCGCAAAATGTATAATTTGGAACCAAGGGAGTATACCATATATTTATCTGGCTGAAATTTCTCACTAAGCATCTTCTAAAGATACGAAGAAGGGGATTTAATAATGTCTTGGCAAACACGACTGATGTCTAAGTGATTCAGCCAGAACTATTACTAGTTTGTATGATACGAAGAAGGGGATTTAATAATGTCTTGGCAATCACAGCTAATGTCCAAGTGATTCAGCCAGAACTATTACCAGTTTGTATGAATTGCTACTAAAATTACCGTTGTTGGAAATAGGCATCATCATCCTGCCTGATTAACTCTGTGGCCAACATAGTGCTTGATGCTTTTTAACCATTGCATGCCTAGTTCCGCTGGGCGTTTCTAGGCGGCCGACTAGGCGGGAGTAGTCGCTAGGCGAAGCCCGTCGCCGCGACTATGGGGTAGTCGGACCCCTAGGCGGCAGCAGCTCGTCGGCGGCGGTGGGGGTGGAGGAGCTTCGGACGGGCACGAAATCAGGCGCCGGAGGTGGCAGCGGCGGAGGAGGGAGGCGGTGGAGGTGGTGGAGGCGGCAAGGAGGAGGCCGGCGGAGGTCGATCGGCACGCGGGCGGCGCGCGGCTCGCGGCTGGGAGCAGCACGGGTGCGGCGGCGGCTGCATCTGCGAGGAGGAGAAGTCTTCTCGTCCTCGCAGACGGCAGCGGGGAGGAGCAGCGCGGGCGGCGGCGGGCGCGAAGAGGAGATAGAGTCGCTGGCGGGTAGGAGCAGCGCGGGCGGCGGCGTGCGCACTGAGAGAGAGAGCGGCGGCGGGCAGAGATGCGTACGCGATGCGGGAGTCTGCGATGCGGGAGAGAAGACTGAAGAGATGCGAGAGGCTGTAAGGGGAGAGAGTTGGGCCAAAGTTGGGCCGTTAAATGGGCCTTTTGCTCTTTCTCCCTTCCATTATTACTACTGATCTCTTATTTTTTTCTTTTCTTTTAAGTATTTATGCATGTATTAGTCACCGCCTAGCAAAACGCCTAGAAACGCCTAGGCGCGATTAATCCGACTAGTCGCTAGGCTGAGGGTCAGCGCCTAGATTCCGCCTAGCGCCTAGCTGAACTTGGATTGCATGACATATACAACAAATCTGATAGGGCCAACCATACCATGGAAGAAAACAGAACCATAAGCCAATCCTAACTTCAGGTGCTGCAATGATCTTTGTGCTCATTTCACCACGCATGGACAACACCTAACAGATTCTATAAAGTGAAAAAAAGAAATGAATAGTTTAATACAACCTTAAATCTTTCAATCCAAAGGTTTGCCAGGTAACAATGGATTGGAACTTCATATAACTATAGGTTTGTTAGGTTCTGTGTAAAGGGAATAGTGAACCCAGGTCAGTGAAGCATCATCTGGGTTCTTCGTCTATATTCATAGTCTCATACTTCTGTTGATAATTGAAACCAACACATCAACATTGGTTCACAAAAGAAAACATTTCCTCTTTGGCTCTTTGCTCAAATCCAATTCAACAAAAATGGTCATGAATGCTTAGCCACTTGAAACCCAAACCGAGGCAGCACATTTTGTGTAACAGAAAACCTGTATTAGCCAGTATCCAACACTATTTTAATGGCCTCACTGCACACTTTATAAGTAAGAAGACAGAGGAAGATAGTAATGGGTTGGCAAACAAAGTTAGTACACAAGTGAATCAGGCACCACCTTCAAGATTTGCCCTGCCTAGGTGCTACGAGCCAAACTGCGAAATGCCTAATCACAAGTGGGCACTTGGCGTATTAGTACCAGCCTGTTTCCGACCTGGCACTGTGTGGTCTTTTGCTTTAATTTGACTACATGGCATGAACAGATTCCACGAAATCAAAACATCAATCTACATTTAATAAAACTAGTTTGCCGCGCTTGAATCCACAGGGTTAGTCAAACAATCGTTTGGCTTTTTAATAGTTTTCTCACTGCCGTTGACATTTGACTGCAATATCGGCTTTCAGGATAATGACGCGGTTGTGCACACGACCAAGGACATAAATAAATACAATACAATCGAAGGCTTTGCATTTTGCACACAGCCACACTAGAACCACAGTTCACTATCACAACAAAATGGCAGCCCTACTGCGATCCACACAAAAACAAAACTACACTGCCTGGATTGGAATGCACAAGTAAGATTAAGGCATGGATAGTAAAACAGAAATTCATTCTCGGAGAGTAGAAAATCACCAGGAGAGACTAGTACTAACCTTCACAAGACGACATCACAGCTCCTGGGCGGCCCATTGAAGGCAGCCTGAGTGGAATTCTTCCCTTGGAAAACCACCTTAACACCATCACACATCACCCTCATGACCCTCCTTCTTGTGCGCCAGCCCCCTCGATCAAACACCGCCACAGCCATGAGCCTGACCTGCACCTCCACCTCACCCCCGTCGCCCGTCTTCAACCCCGCCGCCTCATCCGGCCCGACATACGCGTCCTCCACCACCAGCCGGAACGCGAGCGCGGTGCGGTTCCCGGGCGCCTGCCCGAACGGCGGGAGCGACGCGACGGCGAGCGGGGACGACGGCGCGAAGGAGACGGAGGCCAGCGGCGAGAAGTAGGCGACGGAGAGCTTGGCGTTGGGGTTGGCGGCGAGGAGGGACGCGTCGAAGGCGGCGGAGAGGGAGGAGTTCGGGGAGGAGTAGGCGACGCGGGAGAGCGCGAGGGAGGTGAGCGAGAAGGCCGGGGCGCGTGGGCGGAGGAGCAGCCAGACGATGAAGGTGGCCGCGCCGAGCAGGAGGAAGAGGCCTACCACGAAGGCGAGCAGGCGGCGGAGGCAGGTCGGAGGAGGAGGGTGGGGGTAGTGGTGGGGAGGGGGAGGTGGGTAGGGCCTACCGTAGGGGTAGTGGTGGGAGGAGGGTGGTGGTGAGGGGGCGGCGGGGTAGGGGTACGCGACGCCGAAGGTGGCCGGAGGGGTGGCGGTGGTGGTGGAGGGGGTGGCGCGGCGAAGTAGGCGGCGGCGGGGTTGGGGTTGCCGTTGGGGGTGGGGTTGGCGGGGTAGCCCATGGCGGGGGCGGCGGCGAAGGGGCAGGGGGCTTGTTGGAGTTGGGGTGGTCGGCGGCGGAGGAGGAGGGCTGCTGCATGGTGGAGGAGGGAGATCCCGCGGCCGCGGCGGTGGTCGGTGAGAGCGGTGCGGCGGTGGCGGTGGTGGTGTGGGGTTTGCTTTGGGTGCGGCGGTGGATGGTGATTTGGGATCTACTACTCCCTCCACTCGTCACTGTGGAGTCCGGGGGGGGGGGGGGGGGGGGGGGGACGTCCAGACGCCACGGCCACGGCGGCGGCACCGCGTGAGGGCGTCACGGCGTGGTTCCCTTTTGCTGCTGCTGTGCCTGCGGATGCCGCGTCGGTTCTGGTCGGACGGACTGACATGTGGCCTGCCGGAGATTGGGACGGCGGAGTACGCGGCGAATAAATCCCGTTCCGTTTTTTCTCGAACCGAATTCTTACTCGTGACTCGTTCATTTGGACTGTGATTTCTAGGCAAAAGATCATTTTTATACCTTAATAATTAGGGTGGGGAGTACAAGAGTGATTCAATTGTTATTTTCCTTAGTTGTTGAGAGATTGAAATGTAGGATTGCTTAACATTTAGTTGAGAATGACGTGGATAAACTTGCATATTATTAAGATAAAATAAAATTGTTTTGCTTCTACCTATTCTGTCTTATAAGCTGGAATATATATATATAGATGTGTATTATTTTTTTCAAATGAGTACGGGGCAGCAAAATTCTTCGTACTTTGCTAATAAACTATGAATAAAACATATCCTCATTCTCTAAACTTTCTCATATTTGTATCTAAGAGCATTTCCAACAGATGCTCTAAATCTCTCTCCAATATCAAAAACGTTTCCAACAACTTGCCCATCGGCTTCTCCAATCTATCCCGTCTTCCATCTCGTGATTTGTGCTAGGTAGAAAAGGCGAAAGCGTCGTGTGCTCGCCATCCCAGTATGCAGCCTCTCCGTAAGATGGCGACCATGTGAGAATCAATTCTAAAAGGATTTATGTGGCAAATGAATATGAATAGTGGAAAACAAGTTCTTGTTACTCTCAGCTCCTAGTGTAAACATAGAAGTGATTCTCGTCGGCTCCCCACTAGAATCCAGTTACATTTTAAGTGATTGGCAATACTTCACCGAACCATAGGGGCTGGGGAGTATTGCCAAAGGGGCCTAAATTCACTATAGATTCAATCGCACACACCATGAATTGATGAATAACCACTTTAAAAATCCGTAGACTCAGTTGAAAATGTGGGGAAAAAACAGTGGTGGACAGGCATCTATCTTTGACTCATATTTGATACATGAAGACAAAATACTATACACTATTGTAGAGAGTGTGCAGCCTTGGAGAATGTGTCATGCACACCCCACTTTACTAATCCGCCCGCTACAACGATAATCAACAACCATGTTGCAACTGGCGGAGCCGCCGCGGGGGGGGGGGGGGGGGGGGGGGGGGGGGGGGGGTGCGCTGGCAGGGGCCATGGCCCCCCCTAACGTCACAATGTTTTTTATTTAATAATACATAAGTTTATAATCTATATTGTAAATATATAATCAAAGCATTTGGCATATATTTTTTATGACTTCTTGACCATAAAATCACACTATCTTTAGGCCACATACAAAATTTAGACTTCTTCTAGTGTTGTAGGCTTCTCTAGTATAAAATTTCTCTACCAAATATCTCCTAGTGAGAGTTTCTATGTGCTATATGACTAGTGGTAGTGTATTATTTTACTACTTAAAACGCTATGAGAATTCTACCATTTCGCATTGAACGGACACGGTCGTCTACCATGAGAAAACGACGTGCATTGTTAAATAATCAAATACTAGATAAATTCAGAAAAGAAGATCATAGACCCCGTACAAAAATCCAAACAAATAAGCTTCACTCAATTTTTATATGGTTAAAACTCTTCGACCCGCCTCATTATACTTAATTTCTGGCTCCACCTTAAAACTCTTCAACCGGCCCCCCTTATGCATGTCATAGAAGTGGTGAATGGCAAGTCACAAATCACAAGAGGAATTTATGGATTTCCTTATCGATTATTGGCACCATAAGAAAGACGGATTCGTGTGACTTTTATATCGTCAAAAAGGTAAAATGAGAATGAGATTTCCCCTTCATATCATATAAATCAACACCGAAAGATGCAGACCAGCAAATTTCAGGACCATCTTTACGTTATTCCAGTGAAACCATGGCGTCGGAGTGGCGCTAACTGCAAACCGTGTTAAGCCCAGCAAAGGTCTTTGCCCGATCCGTCGCTTGCTATCTACTCCTAAACACAGAAAGGATATACCAAACAACAAAGACGTTTGTTTCCGTCTTTATTCTCCTTCGAGTAGGATCGCAATTCGCAAGAAACCAAGAGGAAAACGCTACCACCTCTTTTTTGCCCCGTCATAACCACCAGTGAAAATTTAGGTTCATGACATCGCTTCAATTGCAACTAATCATCATCGTCTATCTTTCTTATTAGGGAACAGTTTCATTGAAACATATATAGGGTTCTATATTCATGAAAACACTCTACCCTACAGCACCAACCAAAAAAAAGGTTAGTTTTCGAACCGCTGATCGTGAACCCACAAGGCCACAACGTAGGTCTCGTTTTTTTTGCCTTTTATAGGTCAACACCACAGTATAGACGTGTAGTTAACTTGAGGAACCTCCAGAAAGAAAAAATGCCACCAACACTTTTTCGCTGTTAGCTTTCCGTGTCAGCCACCCAAATGGCGAGAAAAGAAACTTTGGCGTGCTTTTTTCTGAGAAAAGAAAATTTGGTAGTGCTCTGAGTATATAAAAAACTGGTGGTTGCTTCGAAAGAAATCTGTGCAGTTGAACTTACTGGCATCCGTCTGTACTCATGCCGTGTGTTTCACAGTCCCACTCTCTGTTGCTCAGCGCTTTTGCTCCGCCCATTGCTGCCCTTCGAAGAACTGGCCCAGATATTGGTCCACTGCCTCTGGGCTGTACCGAACGTACTTCTGCGGGTTCTTGTTGTTCTCCACAAGATTGCTGCAAAGTCACAAGGATACTACAGTCACATCTTACTAGCAATGTTAGTTGCAAGATGTAGCAAATTACTGGCAATAGAAGGCATCTCATGTTCTAGTAAAACAACAGGAAACTACTGTCTTAGCAGCCGACAAATGAAATTGTTTGATGATGTTCTAGTAAAACAACAGGAAACTACTGTCTTAGCAGCCGACAAATGAAATTGTTTGATGATGTACCCAAAGCGTTTGATAAATGATCGATAGGCTGGCAACAGGACTTCAGCTACAGCAAGCTCAAGGATTCTCGCAGTTCTTGATCAGGTACAATCCATTGTGATTGCTTCGCGTGAAGCTCTTCGAACTGTGAATTGAAAGACTTGAACCTGACAAGGCAAGAGACATTGCAGAGTTGTTGATTTCTGTTGTTGCGTAAGACAGTTAAAAACGTTTTGCCTCCAAGCCCTCACCGTTCTTGATCGTGGCTCTTGAAACACCACTGCTGGTAAGGTCACCGCTGCTGCCCGCCTTGAACAGAAAGTGTCTGAAGAATCTAAAATAACAGAAGCAGAGCAGCCACAATCAAGTGCAATTCTATTTGTAACTGTGTATGATAATGCAATAATACATTAATACATTACAAACATGCTAACCAATGTATCCAAACTCCAATGGACATTAAAGAATGCCTTGTCAGGTAGAGAAAAAAGTACAAAAATGCCTAGAAACATTAAGTCCACGCTAGCTCAGTACTGCCACACATTTTGCTTTAATACATTTAAAATGGCATGTGTGTACATAAAGTTTCTTAATAGTGGATGTACAAGAGGGACTTTCAGACATTACAAGTTCTGAATTGAAGGGTCAGACCATGCTTAATAGAGATGTAGTATTTTGCAAGCTCAGCCTAACTTCACAAAAAAAAAAAAAAAAAAAAAAA